>APFE030488973.1:171656-277249 GCA_000404065.3 Pinus taeda
TGAAGTGCTCCAAGAGAATAAGATAAATTTTATAGTCTAAATATTATTATAAGCTAATAATATTTGACTGCTCTATATTTAGACTTGACAGTGTCACCGTTGTTGTCTAAAAATAGAAGTCCATCTATTTTTCCCAACTTGACCAATCATCCATAAACAGCATCCTGCAACTCATAGACATGATCCATATGTCTAAAAATAGACATAGTCTAAAAATAGACTTTCCGCTATAATTTGCCTGCGGGCCCACTTAGTGAAGGCGACTCTTTTCACTAAGCTCCATCATCTTGTTGCAATCTCAACACAAGGGATGCATCTAAGAAACCTTTCTTTAAATTAGATTTCAAATTTGGTCTTCCCATGTTTAATGGTGAAAGTAATGCAGAAAAGCTTGATAATTGGATTAGGCAGATTGAGGTCTACTGCAAGATTTCGCAGATCATGGAGGATGAGGCAAATATTCCGATGGCCTCTCTACGATTGACCAGCACCGCTCTCGTTTGGTGGGAGAGAAAATTGCAAAGTAGTAAGAATGTTGTTAACCTCTTTTCCTCATGGCCTGATTTTATTTCTATGTTAAAGGAATAGTTTTATCCCTTGGGTTACAAGCAAAAAGCATTAATGAATTGGCAATATTTAAGGCAAGGCAAAGGTTAGGATGTTCAAAGTTCTATAGAGGAGTTTAGAAATAAAGCACTTAATTTGGGTATTGCACTTGATACACCTGAAGTAGTAACTAAGTACATTGGATTTCTACATAGTTACATTAGGCATTCATTATTGTTGTTTGAACCAACCACAACTGACTCAGCCAGTGTGAAGGCAATTCATATTGAGAACAGGGGCAAAAATGAAAGAGATGATCATTCCAGAAAACCACCATTCAAACCTCCCAATGGAAAATCTAAAGCGAAATGGAAAGGAAAGGAGAAGAAAATGGAAGCAGGCAAAGAAGGAGAAAGGTTGTATTGCAATCACGGCAAAAAGGAAGGTCACGATGATGATCACTATTGGAAACGACACCCAGAAAAGAGACCAAAGAAGTATGGAGGAAAAGGCAAGGAGAAGACAGTGGCAACTGCGCAGCAAGACCTTGGATCTGATTCGGGAGATGAAGCATTGATCACAGCAACAGGAACAAAAGGTACTCTTACACTTCATGTTATTTCTGAATCACATGAAGGCACTAGTTCTGTAAATGAGTACCTTCCTAGTGATTGAAAGAGAATTGAGCTATTTCATATCAGAGTTTTTGTAAATCATACTAAAGTGGAAACTCTATTTGATACTGGATCCCAAGAAAATTTAATTGCAGAATCCTTGGTAAAGAAACTCTGCTTAGAAACAAAACCACATCCGAAACCTTATTCGCTTGGATGGATACATGATAAAGAAAAATTGAATGTAACTAAGCAGTTTAAAGTAAAATTTGTGATCACTTCTAAGCTAGTGGATGAAGTAGAACTTGATGTGATACCATTGGATATCTATGGCATGGTGTTAGGGAGTCCATATCTATATGATAGAAAGGCAATCTTCTTCCATCATGAAAAAAAATACCAAATCACAAAATATGGGGTAGAATATATAGTAAGGGCTCATCAAACTAAAATCAATGCCAGCCTTGTAAGTGCAGAACAAATGAAAAGGCTGGTGAATTCCAGTAAGGGTTGCATGCTTATGGTTGTAAGGGGAAAATATGCAGAAGTAGCTGATTCTTTCCATGGTTGTGATTAGGAACATAAAAAGGAATTATGTGAATTAATTTATAACTATGATGAGATGTTTCGGGAACCGAAGGGATTACCTCCAAAGAGGGAAATCCAACATGAGATCCATTTGCAGCATGACGCTCCTTTACCAAATATTGGCATGTATAGGATGTCGACCATTGAGATGGAGGAAATTGAAAAGCAGGTGTAGGAATTGCTGGCCCAAGGGATCATTAGGCCGAGCACTTCTCCATGTGGCTCACTGATTGTCTTAGTCCCAAAGAAAGACGACACATGGAGGATGTGCCTAGATTACCAAGCACTAAATAAAATCACAGTGAAAAACCATTACCCTCTTCCATGCATAGATGATTTATTAGATCAGTTAAAGAATGCTATCTATTTCACCAAAATGGATTTGCATAGTGGTTATCACCAGGTCCGAATTATAGAGCAGGATGTGTGGAAAACTGCCTTCAAGACCAAACAGTGGCTGTTTGAATGGATGGTGATGCCATTTGGACTTTGCAATGCTCCAACCAGTTTTATGAGGGTCATGAATGATCTCTTTATGCCTTCCATTGATGAATTTTTTCTTTTATATCTAGATGATATCCTTGTCTTTAGTAAAAGTTGGAATGAACATGTATGTCATGTGAAGAAAGTGCTTGATGTATTGAAAAATGAAAAACTCTATGTAAAATTGTCAAAGTGTGAGTTCAGGAAAACCTCTTTGGGTTACCTAGGTCATATTGTTGGTCATGGTCAGTTAAAAATTGATACTTCTAAAGTTAAAGCAATTGTAAATTGGCCTAAGCCTACTAGTGTAACTAAGGTCTGTAGCTTTTTAGGTGTAGTCCAGTATTGGAGGAAATTTATTGCAAATTTATCTATTATTTTAGCACCTTTGCACACATTGACAAGTGTGAAACAGATCTTCCAATGGGGAGGAAGACAACAGAAGTCCTTCGAAACATTGAAGGAAAAGATCAACATCACGCTAGTATTAGCGTTACCACATCTCCAACAACCATTTGAGATCGAAACAGATGCTAGCAGTTATGCCATTGGAGCTGTACTGATGCAGCAAAAGAAGCTGATATGTTACCATTCCGAGAAGTTTTCTCAGACTGTGATAAACTATCCCACTTATGACAAGGAGCTTTATGCCTTGGTGCAGAGTGTGAAAAAGTGGAAACACTACCTGATCGGTAAGGAGACCATAATCCATACATATCATCAGCCCTTGGAGTACCTTCAATCACAAATCAAGTTGTAGCAATCTCATCATTTCAGGTGGATGGGTTTTCTTTAACAGTTTCATTTGGTAATAAAGTATAAGAAGAGCACTAGCAATAAAGTGGTCGATATGCTATCTTGCCCTCCTGTTTCTGCTTCTATTATTTTGCATAATGCTTCATTGTCTTTTGAGAGTTATGCTGAACAATATGCTAACGATGATGACTTTAAGGAGATTTATGCAAAACTAACCCATGGTTCACAGGTGGACACCTATCACTTGTAGGGGAAACTATTGTATCACCTTGGAAAATTATGCATTCTGATAGGGGAATGAGTACATGTAATTCAAGAGGCCCACACCTCTCTTGTGTCTAGTCACTTTGGTGTCAAAAAGACTTTATGTCATGTACAAAGATTTTGTTTTTGGCCTCATATGAAGAACATTGTGACTCGCTATGTAAAGGGTTGCATGATGTGTTGTATTTCAAAGCCCTCTAATAGAAAACTCGGGTTCTACACACCACTCCCTATTCTGAGTTGTCCATGGGAATACCTTCAAGTTGGTTTCAAGGGGATGCACCCTAGCAAGGCAAAATGGCTGGAGAAGGAAAGAGTGAGGGAACAACTCCCTCACTTTCCAATTGACTAATAAAGCTTTTGGCGGTCCAAAAGCTCCTCAATGGGGAGGATTGATCTAGGTGGATCTTCAGACACAATGGCATGGAAAAACTCAAAATTCAAAGTGACAGAAAATCAATTATATTAAAATCAAATCAAAGTGCTTCTCACCCTGATTCCAACAATGTGAACTACACTCCAATCCGAGTTTGGATGATGAAGTTATCACCAAAAGACTCTGCCTTTGTTGCTTTGAAAAAGGAGGCATTTCTTCAAAAAATAGGCTTAAAGCCTTAAAAGGGAAAATCGCAATCGGAGGAAGAAAAAGGGTGGACTTAACACAAAGGCCTTTAGAACCCCCGATCAGTGATCTCTGATTAATCACAATCAGGGGCAAGCGATCGGCGATCTCCAATATATCAGGTTGGAGGACGGCAGACACGCGATATCTGGACCTGGGTAGAGTCGATTTGTGATTGCGATATCGGAGATCGATATCGATGATCGATATCAATGATCAGTATTAGCGATCAACGATCGGCATCGACGATTGACGTCAACGTATGCCAAGGTATATGGAAGAATCCCTGGGCTGTAGTGATGCGATATGCTGATAGTGACGTGCGATCTCCACCATTGGATCGGAAGACAGATCAATGGTCAGGATGATATCGACAATTGACAATATCAACGATCGATGATTTGCAATTGGTACAATCAAGGGAAAGACCCAGGGCCATTGCGACTTGTGATAAGCATGAACCTGACAGGAAAATAAGACAGATTTGATAAAATTTGAAGTCTGGATTAAAGGCTTTGTGGTCAGATTTTTCTATGTTTCCATGTATTATGGTTTAAAAAAAAAAAGGCCTATTTTCGAGGTTTGGTTGTGCCTGCCGATCCTTCCATTCAATGGCTGCTATTCTAAACTAACCGACCCCCGATTAAAGTGCAGTTGTAACAAAGGAAGTGTTATAAAACCCGATGCACGTGGAAAGTGCAGGGGGGAGAGGATTTTGGCACACAGTTCAAGGCATGAGTAGCGCAGGAGGGCCGATAGTTCATTTTGTCAGAATTGGCCAAATTTTATATGGTTTTTTCCCTTCTCGATGCCACAGATGCAGTGGTGCTATCCATTTCTCCATCTGATTTCTCCATATCTCAGCCATTTTCTAGAATGGAGTTATAAGATGAGTTTTATGTAACTTATGATTGTATTCTCTTCTTTTCATGCCATTTAATGAATGAAGGCCTCCCCATTGATCGAGAAGGGCCCGGAGACGTAGTCCAAGTTGGACGGACTCCATTATCAAGTCTTGTTGTCTTTTCTTAGGTTTTATGTGTTTCTTCTTCTTCTCTCATGTGCACATTAAATTTCTATGTTAAGCTACAATTTGTACATGTGGTTCTTTTGATACATCTATAAGGAAAATATCCTTGGATCATCAAACCAGAAAATTACATAACAATGGCTTCCACAGGACTTGAACTCGAAAAATGCTTAGTGCGTTTACATCAAAAATTCAAATCCTAGTGAGGTTCTCATCCTCCTCCTTTATACAATTGAAGCCTCCAATGACTTCCCTAAATCTAGGGAGGCTCGGCTCGCAAACTCAAGATGAACTGGCTCTTTAACTATCACTGGCTCGGTTGCCTTTTGATCTTCATGACTTGGCTGCTTCTAACTTTGAGCTAATGTGATTTAATGGAGGAATATTCGAATGAGTGAGGAGTAAATGAGGAGGATCTATCTCCTACAATCGAGTTTATGCCCTTAATTAGCCAAAATTTCCATGATTTTCTCTCAAAAACCAGCAATCAATGCACATTAGTCCACAAGGCATAACATCTCACTTTTACTCATCTCATTAAGAAAAATATAATCAAAATATGTAAGAAATTATGAGAAGAGTTGATTTAAATAAGCTATGAGGTGTATTAAGGTCCATATAGTTACCCAATGATGAGGCTCATCATCACCCCCTACTAAAAGTGTTTCTCATCCTGTGAGAAACTCAATATATATCCAAATCTTTCATTGCTCTAGTGGCCTCCCTGACATCCCATGCTTCTACTGTAGTTTCCTCTTCCTGTGCATAGAATCCTTCCTTCCTCTCTACCTCCACCCACTTCTTTCTTTCTTCCTCTTCCTTCCTTCCTTCGAACATTCCTAAGAGCAATGGTGGACTGATTCTCAAGCCAATCCAATTGATTTTGAGTCTTTAGAGAGCTTTCTTGTACATGGGTGTTCTGTTTAGTGCTTCTGTCATTCTCTGAGGAGAATGGTACTCTCTGGTTTTCAGACTGTAGGGAAAAGTGTTCCATATCCTTTGGCAAGATTGCATGTTGTCATTCCCTAACAACCTGAACATGTCCTAAAAGTGTGTGATTGCTTTCCCTTGGGTAGCAAGGTACCTAGGTGCAAGTTTAGGGTCATTTGCAATAAGGTTGTGGGTGTTTATGACAGCCATTGGATTTGATTGCTCAAATCTTATCATGAGGGGTTCTGTCTCCTCTCTTTCCATTACTTTATTCATCTATGCAGCTCTTGTTTCCTAATGATTCATCCATGATGCCAAGGTCATCAATTGCAAGTCCCCTAGTCTTGAATTAGGGTCCCACACATTTAGATCTGTCAAGGCCAAGTTATGTAGGTAAAACTTAGACATTTTAGCTCTATCTTCCAAGGTGATTTGATCATAGAGATCAATGAATTTCCTGTAGTCTTGGAAGGCCATAGTGCCTCTTTGTGCTAAAGTCTTTATTTGAAACTATAGCCATTGTTCCTTAAGATACAATGCATAGGACTTTGCTAGCATCCTACATTGGATTCCCTCTAAGGATAGATTGGCCATGGATGCCAATTGAATTTCTATTTCTTGTAACTCTCCCCTTAGCCATGCATTCTCTGCTTCCAACTGAGCTTTCATCATTGCCTCTATCCCTCAGGCTGCTCAGTTCTCTGCCCATCTCCTTTACTTTCTCCTCCATGTGGCCTATGTCCTCCACTCCTTTAGATTTGGGAATTTGCATCCACCTATGTGTTCTTGCCATTTATTTCTCAAGCTCAAAGAATAAGGGGATGGAAAATATATGTGGAATAACCCTCTCCCATTCAATGAACCTATAGCAGGAGTCAAGGTTGGGTTGAGGACTAGGTTCCCTCAATTCTAGATCCTCCTTCTTTTTTTGCTACTACATGATCCCTTCTCTGTTCAATTTCTGAGTTTCCTGTAGGTTTATCAGAGTTTCTTGTAGGAAAGCCTATGCTTCCTGTAGGTCCTTCTATGTCTCCTGTAAGAGACCTTTTCCTTTGGATGAGGCAGATCTAGTGATAAGTCTCCTAACATAAGTTATGGGAGATTTGGGAAAGGCTTGCCTGGATGATCCTTCTTCTTTTCTTGCTGTTTTGGTGAGTCTAAGGACAATAGGAACTTTGGTGTATGTTTGAGGTTTCCCTTGCCTAAAATTGGTACTTTTTCTTGTCCTAAATTACAATGGGGTTTGTCTTTGTCTCTTCCCTTTTTTCTTGATAGGTGTACTTAGGCCAGTGAGGGCAACTGCTGCCTCTTTCTCAGTGGGTTCTGGAGATACCCTTGGTGATTCCTCCTCTTCTTTTCCCTGCATTGTGGACCATTGTTCTTCCTTGTCTTTCGTTTTTGCATTTCCATTTTCCTTCTCATACTTGTCTTTCTCTTATTTTTCTCCCTCGAGTTCCTCACTATGTTCATTAGTTTCTTCCTTTGTGTCTTCTTTTATCTCTTCATCACTTTCCTTCTCCTTTTCTTCCTCTTCTTCCTCCTCAGTTTCCTCTTCATCCCTCTCTATTTCTTCTTCATCCCTTTCACTAGTAGTCGGGCTTTTGTCATATTGAAGGGCTCTTATGTCTTCCCCTGTCTGCATGTCTCTGAAAGTTGTCCATGTAATAGGGAGTCTTATGTTTTGGAGGTCATCTTCTAGGATAAGTTTAATTAACCCATGATGGGCCAACTATTGGTTGTTTCCTCCCTGCACCTTAATGCTCATATTTATCATTAATTGAAGGAGAAAGTAGGGTATGCTTAGTATTTTTTGAGGAGGTGTGTCTGCTCCAAACATCAGCTCTTGGAGAAGCCTAAAATGGTATCCATATACCACACTGTACCTACCATCACATGATATATACTTAATGAGGTGGTAGCTAATTTTATTGCAAGATATGGCAGAATTTCTCTTTTGACCCCATTTTTGTCTTCCATTTCCTCCTCTCCTTTTAAAATGAACTTCTTCTTTGCAATTTGGTTGTTACCCTTATCTTCCTTTCTCCAAGGCAACCCTAAAGGATGTGTGGTGATTCTTCCTATGACTTCAGGGGTGAGTTCTATGGAGAGGCCTTTCACCAAAATAATGGCATGGGTCCTAGTTAGTGGTATGAGGGAGAGAGAAAAGTCTATTACCACTTCATCATCATATCCCCTCACATTTTTAAAGAAACCCATGCAATTGTGCCTTGTGAATACCTCTACTACAGGAGGGTGCTGATGAATTCTCACTGTGTTGGTGGATTCCCTCTTGTTAAATCCCCTTGTCATTTTTATCTGATGGTTGTGGAAGCTTGTAGGGGTCTAATTCCAAATTCCAATGGGTGAGATATTTTAAATGACAATTCCATATTCAAATTCCCTAGACTAAACTATCCTTAACACAATAGAAGGTTTTTTCTATATTTTAACTTGGAAAATGTGGGAAGGCATAGTTCTTTTCTCTTCTTTTATTTTCTTTTTGTCCTCCTTTGATGTTTTTCTTTGATGTGCAGGTATTGGATGGTGATGTTGATGATCCTACTATTGCTGCTCAGCTCTGGAGGAGCTTCTTTGACATTTGGATCTCCATGCTGAAACTGACTGCAACCTGTGATTTTTTTGTTTTTTGGGATAGGCTACCACAAGATTTCCTACAGGATGTCCTGTAGTTGCCTCTCTCCCAAATTTTTATTCATTCATTCATTTATGGAGCATGCGCATGGATTTCATGGGTCGAGAAGGGGTCTAGGGATTGGTGAATGAGAGGTGTAGCCGTAAGGTGCTGTCCCCTTGTTCTCTATCTTTATCCTTTTTTTTCTTAAAACTGTAAATTTGTTTTTTTTTTCGAAACTAACTGATTGGATGAATGCAGAGGTAATCATGGTGGAGAGAGATATGGTGATGAGGTGGTGAAGTAAAAATTTATTTTTTTGACACCCGTAAGTCATCCCCTTTCTCTAGGGTCACTTTCCCTGGGATTCCAAAGCCACTGTAATTCCTACAGGATCATCATGTAGGTTTTTAGGGAATCATCTAGGTTTATAAGGAATCTTGTAGAAAACATAGAACCCTTGCAAACTGAGCTAGATGAGTCCATAAATGGGGGGAATGATGGGATGATGAAGGATATGGAATGAAGGAATGAAAACATGGACTGTATAGGTCCTTTTGATCCTCTCGTATTGCTCTGATCCTCCTCTTGCTGACCTACAAAAAAACATTTTCAAAGTTTTCTTTTCTCTCTTTTTTTAATCTTTTTTTTTGTTTTGAAAACAACTAGTCTACCTCCAAGAGGTTTTCATCCTAGCTACTTGCCCTAGGTGCCTCAAAAGAGGTTTTCAACTAGAGATATTTTTATCTCTCCTTTTTTTTTTGACACCATTGGGCCGCCTCAAGGGGTTTTCAACCCAACAATGGGACTCAGGTACCTCATGGAGGTTTACACCTGAGTCTCTTCATTTTTATTTTTTTTTCTTTTTTCAGTGACTTGATGGTGTGGAAGCTATGACTTATTCCACTACCATCATTGTCTTGCTGATGCCATCAATGAATTCTTTCTTTGACAAGGACTTCTTGTAGACCTTCAATTTGTGCCCATTGACAAGTAAAGGCATAGCCTTTGCATTAATGGTTAATATCTGCACTAAACCATTATCATGACATTTATCTATGACATAAGGCCCTAACCATCTAGTCCTTACCTTGCCTTTAAAATCCTTGTATCTGGAATCATACAACAAAGCCCAATCACCTTCTTGAAATTATTTTTCCTTTATGTTCTTGTCATGCCAGATCTTCCTCTGAACTTGAGTCACCTCTGTGTGTAGGAGGGCCTACATTCTAAACTCATCTAACCCATTCAGCTGGACCAATCTCTCTTGTTGTGTACTGGTGAGATCTAGATCTAGTTGTGCTTCCATTCTTAATGTGTTGTATTCAAATTCAATGGACAATAGGGCCTTCTTCTCATAGACCAACTCATAAGGAGTGAATCTAGTGGTGGCTTTCCCAGTGGTATTGTAGGCCCAAGTGGCCTCAACTAATCTATCTACCCAGTCCTTTCTGTTGCTGCTAATCACTTTGGTCAGAATTGCCTCCAATGCTCGGTTGGTCACCTTCACTTGCCCATTAGCTTGTGGGTGATAAGGGGTGGATGTTCTATGCTTGATCTTGTGTTGGCTTAACAAATTTTCAATCATGTGAGATGTAAATTGGATGCATTGATCAATGACCAGTTCTCTAGGGTACCCAGACTTATAAAATATATTTTCCCTTAAGAACTCAACCCCTTTCTCCTTTGTTGCTACCTTGATTGCCTTGGTTTTAGCCCACTTGGTTAAATAGTCAGTGCACACAATGATGCACTACTTTTGCCTAGATGGAGGTTTAATGGGTTCAATAAAATCCATTCCCCACTTGTCAAATGGCTCAAAAGTCTCATGTGGTTGCAAAGGAATTTCATCCCTTGGAGTAGGTTTTCCCATCCTTTTGGCACCGATCACACTGACTAGTATACCTCCACACATCCCAGTGAAGTGCGGGCCAGTAATAACTAGCTTGTAACAACTTCAATGATATCCTCTTGGCTGCAAAGTGACCTCCACAAGTCCCACCATGATAGGTTAGAAGGATGCCAAAGACTTCCTCCTCCTTGACACGCCTTCTCAGAATTTGATCCAGGCCTAGTTTTAAGAGGTTGCCCCCAATTCAAGTGAATGGGGCACTCTTCCTCACCATCTTTTTTTTTCTCTTTGGAGGACAAGTTTGGTGGAAACTGTGCAAACACCAAGTAGTTTGCTATGTCAGGAAACCATGGAGAGAGAACTGAAATGGAAAAGAAGTGTTCATCCAGTAATTGATCATCAACCATTCCTTCCTCCCCTATAGGAAAACTTAATCTAGATAAAAAATCAGTGACAACATTCTCCTTGCCAGGCTTATCAATAATAGTTAGATCAAATTTTTGTAATAAAAGTACCCATCTATTAATCTGGGCATTCACATCAGGTTTATTCATCAATTATTTAGTTGCAGCATGGTCAGTATGTACAAATGTTTGGTAACCTATAATTTACTACCTAAATTTGTGCAATGAATGAACAATGTAGTTCAATTCAGCCTTTGACAAATTCTCACTGATGAAGTAAATGAAATAAGGTAACTTGTCATCCATCTGGCCTAGAGCTTCTCCTATGGATTTTTGAGAGGCAACAGCATGTATATGGAAAGGAAGGGCCCAATTTGAGCCTTGGAGAATAGGTGTAGTGGTCAACTTGTCCTTTAGGGTATTCGGGGCCTCTTGACAACTTTTTGACCATATAAATTCAGTCTATGGCCAATAAACCAAACAAAGGAGACGTTAACTTGCTGAAATATTTTATGAACCTCTAATGATATCTAGCTAACCCTTGAAAAATTCTGACATCTCCCTGTTTTTGTGGAGCTGGGACCCTTTGGATGATGGATATCTTATTTGGGTCCACCTGCAGTGCTTTCTGGGATATTGAATGACCTAGAACAATCCTTGCAGTCACCAAGAACTCAAATTTTTTGGGACTAAGGGAAAGGTTCATTTCAATGCATTTGTTCATCACCTTACCTATGTTGGATAGAGCCTCCTAGAAATCACACCCATAGGGTGTAAAATCATCCATATAAATTTCTACTGCATCATGGACTAGCTCGGCCAGATACTCAGGACTGCTCTCTAGAAAGTGGCAGGGGCATTGGATAGGCCAAAAGGAAGGACCCTATAGGAGAAAGTACCCCAAGGACAGGTGAAGTTGGTTTTATCCTGATCTTCTGGGCTAATATGGATTTGATTGTACCCACTAAAGCCATTTAGGAAAGATAAAAACATCTTCCCCAACAGGCCATCTAACACTTGGTCAATGAAAGGTAGAGGGAAATGGTCCTTCTTTGTTTCTTTGTTTAACTCTCTATAATCAACACAAATCCTCCACTCCCCATTTTTCTTTGGGACCAACACCAAAGGAGAAACCCACTCACTGTCCGAGATAGGGTAAATGGATCCTGCATCTAGCAACTTTTGCAGTTCTTCTTTGACTATATCTTTGAGATTTGGATTCATTCTCCTTTGGGGTTGTTAGATAGGTTTGCAACCTTCTTTGATATAAATGTGGTGAGTACACACCAAGGGGTGCACTCCCTTAATTTCCTTGTAATTCCAAGCAAATGCATCCAAATATTTCTTTAGCATGTTGCACAACTTTTCCTCTTGGTGTACAAAAAGAGATGGGTTGATTTTCAAAGTTATTTTAGGGTTGAATTATATGGTTTTGACACAGGTATGGTTTGAATCAGCTAAGAATAGATCAATCTGATGGTTGCTCTTGGTTTCCTTTATAGTATCTGTTAGCTTTGTTGTGTTCTTCAGTACTTGATGGATCAAAATAGGTGTTGAGCAGTGCTAGTTTGGTTGTGAAAAGCTGGCAGCAGTTTTTTTGATGCCTTCTACTTCATTTCCCCTTTTCTCCTCATAAACCCTCACCTCCATTTCCACCTCCTCTTCCATTCTCTTATTTCTCCCCTAACGATTATTTTCATATCTTTCTATAACCTTTTATAAACCCCACTTAAGTGCTTTTTCGGGCTCCCGAGAAATTTTGTGTATTAATATTTAAAACCCAAGGTTAAAGCCCTAGCCTATTATAAACATGCATATGATAAAAATTATATAGCTCGGGTCTGCCCCTTGCCTATCACATCATCCAAAGTACATGCTCCAATTCTGGCTGTCCAATTATCCTGTTATATCATCCGACGACGTACGCAGTTCCCGCTCTCTCAAACCGCACATACATTAGTCAATGGGGAGGGTGGTTTCCCTACCGTCCTGTCAACCACGCGTCGTCATATAACCGGATCGCGCTCGCCTATACATAAACTGCATTTTGTCAAAAACCGGTGCGGGGAAACCACCCGCTCGCTGTACGGATGTTTCCCCGACCATTATCACTCGTGCATCTTCCGCGTGCGATCACCATCGGATCTGCCCGATAGTGATCCGATGGCCCTCTTTAACCCCAACCGTCCACTTCTCGATAACCTTCAGAATCAAGTCTCCGTCGTTCATTTCCCAGATCTAATGGCTTATATTCAATCGCGTCTCTGTGCCTCCCCATTTCTGCCTGCCAACAGATCTTGGCCGTCCGTCTAAGCGATCTGACGGCTAGCATTCATTCTTAGTTCCTCAGTCATTATCAATGCATTTGCTGTGTCTTTGGCTTGTTTTGCATGCACAAAGAAGCGAGAGATGATCAGGCTATTAGTTCATGAATACCTCAGCTACCACAGTTAAGTAACAGCCCGGTCAAGGACATCATAGTACAGAAAGAGCCATTTCGTTCATTAAAAATATTCAAATTGTATCAGAAGCCCATATCTAATTGTAAATGCTATTGGTGGCCAGTTATGACATCTCCACGCCTAGCTTGGTAGAGATATTTTGTAATCAACCTCTATATATACCCAGAAGACAGAATGTAATAGGTTGATGAATGTTATTTCATTATAAGCTTCAACTTCTGGAGACTGTAACTACTATGAGACCTGCAGCTTCTGGTCTTCATTTCCAACTAATACAAGCTTCTTTTGCTGTCATTTTCTCACTTTTCACTTCTTCTATGTTCCAGGTTGTGCCTGTTTTGCATTTGTTCATGTGCTATGAATATTTAGCATCAGAGGGGTTGTCAACCCACCTCTGTGTTAGAGTGTAGCATGTATCATTGAATTTGCTTGCAGGTTTCTATTGTTTTAATACCATAGAGCTGTCATCCAGTCTGTGTGTTAGAAAACAGATTTACAGACCTTTTCATTGGTTGCAGCTAGCCATACACAGGGTGCTATGTATCTGCTGGTGTAGTCAGTCTTCTCCATCATCACATTCTGCTTAAACTATGAGTAGTTGGTGGTTAAAAGCCTTGTATTTTGGGGGTGTTCACCCATGTCTGGGGTCAAGCATAGTAGAAGTGGTTATCTGGCTTGAATATGCAGCTTTTCTTTCATTCATCCACCATATTTCCAACATTTTTGTTGAGTTTGTAATGTTCCTGAGCATCTCTGATCTACAACCTAGGAGAGTTTCTTGGGGTGATAACATTAATTGGTGTCGTTGTTGGGGAGAGGAGAATTGAAGCTCAGCTTCCGTGGAAAAATGACTCAGATTCAAGCTTTGATGACAGACAAGGTTTGAACATAGTTTTTGGTTGTAATCATCTGTCTGGTGACTTCACTGGTGGAAGACCATCCTTTGGTGACTCCACAACGAAGTTCTAGCTCAATTTGTGAGACACACTCGAAGAAATCCTCAGAAATCACCTACTGAACCAGTGCTTGAACCTGAGAGGACTATTAAATCGAAGAAAGCTTCACAGAAAGGGGCATCAGGATCAGGTAAGCCTAAGAAGTCTTATTCATCTCTGAAAGATAAAGTTGAAGCTCAATATTTACAGTTTGAAGAATTGGAAATCAACACTGTTAATAAAGAAATCCCTTTAGAGATTAGTTCATCCCCTTGTACAGTTAGTTCCCCTTTGAATCTCAGTCCAAAGAAAGCTTCCCTTTCAATCCAAAACATCCCTCTATCTCTGCCACCCATCACATTACTTCCAACTGTTCCATCTGCTAGTAGTATTCCACAATTTCCAATCATGGCAGGATAGCAAGCACCTACCAGGATAGAAAGAATTGTGGCTGCCAGATATGGACCAAAGGAGAAACCCACTCACTGTTCGAGATAGGGTAAATGGATCCTGCATCTAGCAACTTTTGTAGTTCTTCTTTGACTATATCTTTGAGATTTGGATTCATTCTCCTTTGGGGTTGTTAGACAGGTTTGCAACCTTCTTTGATATAAATGTGGTGAGTACACACCAAGGGGTGCACTCCCTTAATTTCCTTGTAATTCCAAGCAAATGCATCCAGATGTTTCTTTAGCATGTTGCACAACTTTTCTTCTTGGTGTACAGAAAGAGGGGTTGATTTTCAAAGTTATTTTAGGGTTGAATTATATGGTTTTGACACAGATATGGTTTGAATCAGCTAAGAATAGATCAATCTGATGGTTGCTCTTGGTTTCCTTTATAGTATCTGTTAGCTTTGTTGTGTTCTTCAGTACTTGATGGATCAAAATAGGTGTTGAGCAGTGCTAGTTTGGTTGTGAAAAGCTGGCAGCAGTTTTTTTGATGCCTTTTACTTCATTTCCCCTTTTCTCCACATAACCCCCTTACCTTCGTTTCCACCTCCTCTTCCATTCTCTTATTTCTCCCCTAACCATTATTTTCATATCTTTCTATAACCTTTTATAAACCCCACTTAAGTGCTTTCTCGGGCTCCCGAGAAATTTTGTGTATTAATATTTTAAAACCCAACGTTAAAGCCCTAGCCTATTATAAACACACATATGATAAAAATTATATAGCTCGGGTCTGCCCCTTGCTTGTCACATCATCCAAACTACATGCTCCAATTCTGGCCGTCCAATTATCCTGCTATATCATCCGACGACATACGCAGTCCCCGCTCTCTCAAACCGCACATACGTTAGTCAACAGGGAGGGTGGTTTCCCCACCGTCCTGTCAACCACACGTCGTCATATAACCGGATTGCGCCTGCCTGTACATAAACTGCCTTTTGTTAAAAAGCGGTGCGGGGAAACCACCCCCTCGCTTTACCGATGTTTCCTTGACCATTATCACTCGTGCATCTTACGCGTGCGATCACCATCGAATCTACCCAATAGTGATCTGACGGCCCTCTTTAACCCCGACCATCCACCTCTCGATAACCTTCATAATCAAGTCTCCACCATTCATTTCCCAGATCTAACGGCTTATATTCAATCGTGTCTTTGTGCCTCCCCATTTCCGCGTGCCAACAGATCTCGGCCATCCATCTAAGCGATCTGACGGCTAGCATTCATTCTTAGTTCCTCAGTCATTATTAATGCATTTGCTGTGTCTTTGGCTTGTTTTGCGCGTGAAAAGAAGCGAGAGATGATTAGGCTGTCAGTTCATGAATTTCTCAGCTACCACAGTTAAGTAACAGCACGGTCGAGGAAATCATAGTACAAAAAAAGCCATTTCGTTCATTAAAAACATTCAAATTGTATCAAAAGCCCATATTTGATTGTAAATGCAGTTGGTGGCCAGTTATGACCTCTCCATGCATAGCTTGGCAGAGATATTTTGTAATCAACCTCTATATATACCCAGAAGACAGAATGTAATAGGTTGATGAATGTTATTTCATTGTAAGCTTCAACTTCTGGAGAATGTAACTACTATGGGACCTGCAGCTTCTGGTCTTCATTTCCAACTAATACAAGCTTCTTTTGTTGTCATTTGCTCACTTTTCACTTCTTCTATGTTCCAGGTTGTGCCTGTTTTGCATTTGTTCATGTGTTGTGAATATTTAGCATCAGAGGGGCTGTCAACCCACCTCTGTGTTAGAGTGTAGCATGTATCATTGAATTTGCTTGCAGGTTCCTATTGTTTTAATACCAGAGAGCTGTCATCCTATATGTGTGTTAGAAAGAAGATTTACAGACCTTTTCATTGGTTGCAGCTAGCCATACACAGGGTCCTATGTATCTGCTGGTGTAGTCAGTCTTCTCCATCATCACATTCTGCTTAAACTATGAGTAGTTGGTGGTTAAAAGCCTTGTATTCTAGGGGTGTTCACCCATCTCTAGGGTCAAGCATAGTAGAAGTGGTTATCTGGCTTGAATATGCAACTTTTCTTTCATTCATCCACCATATTTCCAACATTTTTGTTGAGTTTGTAATGTTCCTGAGCATCTCTGATTTACAACCTAGGAGAGTTTCTTGGGGTGATAACATTAATTGGTGTCGTTGCTGGGGAGAAGAGAATCAAAGCTCAGCTTCCCTGGGAAAACGACTCAGATTCAAGCTTTGATGACAGACAAGGTTTGAACACAGTTTTTGGTTGTAATCATCTGTCTGGTGACTCCACTGGTGGAAGACCATCCTTTGGTGACTCCAAAACGAAGTTCTGGCTTAGTTTGTGGGACACACTTGAAGAAATCCTCAGAAACCACCTGCTGAACCAGTGCTTGAACCTGAGAGGACTGTTAAATCAAAGAAAGCTTCACAGAAAGGGGCATCAGGATTAGGTAAGCCTAAGAAGTCTTATTCATCTCTGAAAGATAAAGTTGAAGCTGAATATTTACAGTTTGAAGAATTGGAAATCAACACTGTTAATAAAGAAATCCCTTCAGAGATTAGTTTAGCCCCATTGTACAGTTAGTTCCCCTTTGAATCTCAGTCCAAAGAAAGCTTCCCTTTCAATCCAAAACATCCCTCTATCTCTGCCACCCATCACATTACTTCCAACTGTTCCATGTGCTAGTAGTATTCCATAATTTCCAATCATGGCAAGATAGCAAGCACCTACCAGGATAGAAAGAATTGTGGCTGCCAAGTATGGACCATTGGTATTGCCCATGCCTTTAAATCCTATGCCCGTGGGAGAATATCAGAAATATATGCCTAAATTCACTGGCACAGAGGGAGTAACAACAGAAGAACACCTAGAAGCTTTTTACAGTTATGCTGATAATTTAGACATAAGTGAAAATGATGTGTGGATGGGAGTTTTTGTTTAGAGCATTGATGGAGAGGCTAGGAAGTGGTTTAGAGAATTGGCCCAGAGATCTATAATAGATATTGAAGCCTTAGATGGAACATTTTTGAAGCAATGGGGAGACAAGAAGAACTTATTGTATTACCACACAGAGTTTGGTAATCTGAGGAGGGAAAATGGGGAATCAATACCTAATTTTAATAAAAGATTTAATCGAATGTATAGTAAGATTCCAACTGAGGTAAAACCTACTCCCACCTCTACCAAACTCACTTATTCCAATGCTTTTGACTCTAATTTCTGCCTGTTATTGAGAGAAAGGAGATGTGTCACTCTAGCTGATATGCAGCATGCAGCATTAGAAGTAGAATCTAATATCATGGCTGCAGAGAAACTGAAGAGTCAAGCTGATAGAAGGAGGCAGAGAGGTCAAACTTCTACTTCCTCTAGTTCATCTTCAAAGCCAAAATTAGAAAAAATGACTAAGATTATAGAGTCATTAGCTGCTGAAATTTATAAGCTAAAGGTTGAGCAGAACTCATGGAAAACAATGTAGCCAAACACATTTTCTCCAAAAAACCCCAATCCATTCAGAAGAGCAAATGAGCAGTTACAAATAATGCAGAGGAGTGAACAATCAAAAGAAGATCAAAAAGTTAAAGCTCCTTTCCAAAATGTAGTCATGGAGGAGGAACAATTTGAAGAAGATGAGGATGAAATTCACTACATGGAAGATAAAGGCAGCGCTGCATTTTTTACATTGGCTGAGTATGAACAGTCATTGCTGCAGGAACAAAATAGTCAAGAGTGGGACAAAGGAGCTTTTCTACAAACTGAGCAGCAGCAGAGATATAATCTGAGGTCCAATGCAAAAAGTGCCAAGGAAGATCCTGCCCAAAGAGCTGCTGTCCAAGTAGAACCACAGAATATCAAGCGAAGAAGACAAGCAACTGATCTAGTCATCCTTAAAGCTCCAGTTCAAGAGGTAAAAGGTTCTGATAAATCATCTGCTCCTTTCAGCTTTGAGCTAGAAGTTTAGAAATTGAAAATATCTGTGCCTCTGGTAGAGTTGGTGAAGAGTGAAGTATTTAGGAAGCCTATCCTTGAAGCCCTTGGGCTAGAAACCAAAAAAACCTCCACTGACTCTGTTAATTTGCAAGATGGCAAGCCTGCCATTGTGGTCAGCCCCATGATTGACCCTACTGATAATAATTCTCCATCTTTTTATATCTCATTGACCATTCATGACAAAATCCTTCACAACTGCCTGCTAGACACAGGGGCCAGCCACAATCTAATGCCTAAAGCTGTCATGGAAGAGTTAGGCCTTGATATCACCAAACCCTATCATGATTTATTTTCTTTTGATTCAAGGAAGATGAAATGTCTTGGATTGATTAAAAATCTGGCCATTACCTTAACTCAACTGCCCATGAAAAGTATGGTGAAGGATATTGTGGTAGCAGATGTGCCTCCCAAGTTTGGTATGCTGCTCTCTAGAGGGTGGATTAAGAGACTAGGTGGGACTTTACAGAATGATCTGTCACATGCTACTGTCCCAATTTTTGGAGGAGAAAGCAGGAGGTTATATAGAGAAGCACAGTTGGCATATATCATCAGTGAGGAGAAGAATCCTACAAATCATCCCATATATGCAGTGGACACTGATTTTGGAGCATGTATTCTCCAAATAGAAGAATCTCATAAGGCCTCATTGCAGATCAGGAAACCAACAGCTCAGGCCAAGAAAAAGCAAGGAAGTCAGGTTTGGGATATGTTTTTTGATGGAGCATGTTCCAAAGAGACTGCAGGAGCAGGGTTGGTGCTAGTATCTCCAAAGAAAGAAAGCATTCAAATATCTTTTAAGCTGGTTTTTCAAGTGACAAACAATATAGCAGAATATGAAGCACTGCTGTTGGGCCTTAATGTAGCTAAAGACATAGGAATAAAAAATATGAAAGTATTTGGAGATGCTGATCTGATTATTCAGTAGGTAAATAAAACTTTTCAAGCAAAGCACCCAAGGCTGAAAGCATATAGAGATGAGGTATGGAGAGTCAGAGACTCTTTTGATTTTTTCTATATTTCATCATTCCTAGAACCCAAAATCAGCTTGCTGATTCCCTTGCTTTTTCTGCTAGTTTATTTATACCTCCCATGCCTCCCAAGCTAGTTTATGAAGTGCAAATGAAGTATAGACCGTCCTTTCCTGATAATGTCCAGCATTGGAAAGTTTTTAATGATGATCATGAGTTGAATAGGTTCCTTCAAGTCATTGATGAGTTTTCTGAGATGCAAATTGACCAAGAAAATGAAGCCTTGTTAGAAAATCACCAGTCCTAGTTTAGAAATAAAATTGGTAAAGACAACATTGTCCAGCTTCCTAGTAATCATATTCCTAAGGGTCTAATTCCTCTAGAAAGATTGTTTGACGAGAATGATGTACCTTATAAGGATGCCCAAAAAGAAGATCAATCTGCGGTCTGTGAGCATAATATAGGAAATCCAGGTCAGCCTAAATATATAAATTTGTCCACCCATCTGTCTACTGATCAAAGTTCTGAATACTGCAAATTAATGAAGCAATTTGCTGATGTGTTTGCCTGGGAGTATAGTGACCTGAAAACATATGATAAAAATATAATCCAGCATAAAATCCCTCTGGAGAAAGACACCATTCCCTTCAAACAAAAGATGAGACCAATAAATCCCATGCTTCTTCCACTGATTGAAAAAGAAATTAAAAAATTGTTGGCTGCTAAAATCATTGTTCCTCTCAGATATTCAAAGTGGGTGGCCAATCTAGTGGTGGTGAGGAAGAAGAGTGGAGAAATCAGACTGTGTGTTGATTTCAGAAATTTGAACAAATGCTCCAAAAAAGACAATTATCCTCTGCCCAAGATGGAGCATTTGTTGCAAAAGGTCTCAGGAGCTAAAGTGATGTCATTTTTGGATGGATTTTCAGGCTTCAATAAGATTGCTGTGCACCCAGATGATCAAGAAAAGAAGTGTTCACTACTCCTTGGGGCACTTTTATGTATGCCAAAATGCCTTTTGGATTGATGAACGCTGGAGCTACCTTTCGGAGAGCTATGGATATAGCATTTGTGGGAGAGAAGGACAAATTTTTATCTACCTTGATGATATAACTGTCTACTCCAGTAGCCATCAAAATCCTTCGCAGCATTTGAAAAAAGTATTCTTGAAGTGCAGGAGGTTTGGAATTTCAGTCAATCCTAAAAAATCTCAATTTGCTGTAAATGAGGGCAAGCTGTTAGGACATGTTGTGTCTGCTGTAGGTGTTCAGATTGACCCAGAAAGAGTAAAGGCCATACAAAATTTGTCTGTACCAAGGTCGAAGAAGGATATTGAGTCCTTTTTCGGCAAAATAAATTTTGTGAGGAGGTTTATACCGAATTTTGTAGAACTAATGAAGCATATCACCTCCATGTTGAGAAAAGGGTCAAGGGTAAGATGGAATGACACAACAAGAAATTCATTTGATTCCATCAAAAAGGCTATAATGGAAGCTCCCACATTAATAAGTCCAGATTACAGCAAGGAGTTCCATGTATTCTCATTTGCCTCTGAAGATACAGTTGCAGCAGTGTTGTTACAGGCAGATGAAGAAGGTTCAGAACATCCAATAGAATTTTTCAGTAAAAATTTGAGGGATGCTGAAATGAGGTATGATATGATTGAAAAACAAGCATATGCTCTTATCAAATCCTTGAAAGCTTTTAGAGTTTATATCTTGCATTAAAAAATAATTGCATATATACCCTCTGCTGCAATAAAAGATTTCTTAACACAACCTAATGCTGATGGAAGAAGGGCTAAATGGATTGCAAAGTTGATAGAATTTAACATAGAGTTGAAGCCTACCAAGCTGGTCAGAGGTCAAGGTCATGCCAAATTATTAGCTGAAGGAAATTGCAGGTCTTTAGATATAGATTTCTTGTGCACAATTGTAGAAAATGGTCAAACAGAAAAAAAGGAAGTAGCTGAACCAGAGAGAGAGCAGTCAGTGGCTGAAAATCTAGCTTCATCTGATTGGTATTCTGCAACAATTAATTTCTTGTTGAAGCTATAAATCCCTTCAGAATTTACTCAAAGTCAAGCTAGAACTTTAAAACTTAGAGCAGCGAAATATTGCATCAATGAAAATATGCTCTACTAGAGGGATCCATCTGGAATATTTTTAAGATGTTTGGACAAAGAACAGTCAACAGAAGTTATGCAGCAACTTCATTCTAGCATGTGTGGAGGACACCATTATTGGAAGAATACACCTCAAAATCCTGAGAGCTGGTTATTATTGGCCCTCCTTATTTTCTGATGTATTTTCATTTGTTAAATCTTGTGACAGGTGTCAAATATTTGAAGGAAAACAACAGTTGAAGTCCCTGCCCTTAAAACCAATAATTGCAAAAGGACCTTTTCAACAGTGGGGTTTGGATTTCATTGGAGAAATCAATCCACATTCTAGTGGCTAGCACAGATGGATATTAGTAGCCACTGACTATTTCACTAAGTGGATTGAAGCAATACCTACAAGGAAGGCTGATCATAATGTGGTCATCAAGTTTTTAACAGATAATATCTTCATTAGATTTGGTTCCCCACACAAATTAATTATAGATAATGTAGAAGCCTTCAAGGTAAAAGAATTGGTGGAAATGTGTGATTCTATGGGCATTAATCTTGTTCATTCCACCTCATACTATCCTCAAGGGAATGGTTCGGCAGAATCTTCCAACAAAAGTTTGATAAGGATAATCAAGAAGCTGTTGGATGACAACAAAAAAAATTGGGATTCAAAGCTCAAGTATGCACTTTGGGCTGACAGAGTGACCATTAAGAAATCCACAGGGAATTCTCCTTTCAAGCTAGTATATGGCACTGAGGTTGTATTTCCAATTCAGCTTACTCTCCCTATGGAAAATTTCCTTCAAGAAGAGTAGGATGAGGAAGAAGACATGGCAAAGAGAATCACATATTTAGCAGAGATACATCAAATCAGAGAATAGCTGGTTGACAAGGCTGCAGCACATCAGAGAATTACCAAGGAAGCCCTTGATAAAAAGGAAAAAATAGATAATTTTCAGGATGGTGACTTGGTTTTGAAATGGGGTGCACTAAAGGAAAAGAAAGGCAATCATGGGAAATTTGATGCTTTCTGGATAGGGCCTTTCGTCATTTCACAAATTCAAGGGAACAACACCTTCATACTGAAAAGTATGGGAGGAGAAGCGGTTTTTGATGGCCCAGTTAATGGGCGTTTTCTGAAAGTTTATGTGCTTTGAGGCCTTTGGGCTTTAAAGCTGTAAATATTGTGTTTTTACCAGTTCTAGTGTAGATGCAGTAGACTCCAAGCCCGATGGAACACTAGGAGTTTTGGCTAATTTGTTTTTAGCTAAAAAGGCATTGATTTGTAGGTTCTTGAGACCTCACAGGGAGGATCTCATCCCCAGAAGGAGCCAGTGTTAGCTTTGCTGTGTTCTTCAGTACTTGATGGATCAAAATAGGTGTTGAGCAATGCTAGTTTGGTTGTGAAAAACTGGCAGTAGTTTTTTTGATGCCTTCTACTTCATTTTTCCTTTTCTCCTCATAACCCCCTCACCTCCGTTTCTACCTCCTCTTCCATTCTCTTATTTCTCCCCTGCCCATTATTTTCATATCTTTCTATAACCTTTTATAAACCCTGCTTAAGTGCTTTTTCGGGCTCATGAGAAATTTTGTGTATTAACATTTTAAAACCCGGCATTAAAGCCCTAGCATATTATAAACACGCATATGATAAAAATTATATAGCCTGGGTCTGCTCCTTGCCTTTCACGTCATCCAAAGCACATGCTCCAATTCTGGCCATCCAATTATCTCGCTATATCATCTGATGACGTATGCAGTCCCCGCTCTCTCAAACCACGCATACGTTAGTCAACGTGGAGGGTGGTTTCCCCGCCGTCCTATCAGCCACGCATCGTCATATAACTAGATCGCACTTGCATGTACGTAAAATGCCTTTTGTCGAAAAACGGTGCGGGGAAACCACCCGCTCGCTGTACCGATGTTTCCCAGACCATTATCACTCGTGCATCTTCCGTGTGCGATCACCATCGAATCTGCCCGATAGTGATCCGACGGCCCTCTTTAACCCCGATTATCCACCTCTTGATAACCTTCATAATCAAGTCTCCACCATTCATTTCCCAGATCTAATGGCTTATATTCAATCGTGTCTTTGTGCCTCCCCATTTTCGCCTACCAACAGATCTCGTCCATCCGTCTAAGCGATCCGACGGCTAACATTCATTCTTAGTTCCTCAGTCATTATTAATGCATTCGCTGTGTCTTTGGCTTGTTTTACGCGTGAAAAGAAGCGAGAGATGATCAGGCTGTCAATTCATGAATTCCTCAGCTACCATAGTTAAGTAACAGCACGGTCGAGGACATCATAGTACAAAAAGAGCCATTTCGTTCATTAAAAACATTCAAATTGTATCAGAAGCCCATATCTGATTGTAAATGTGGTTGGTGGCCAGTTATGACCTCTCCATGCATAGCTTGGCAGAGATATTTTGTAATCAACCTCTATATATACACAGAAGACAGAATGTAATAGGTTGATGAATGTTATTTCATTGTAAGCTTCAACTTCTGGAGACTGTAACTACTGTGAGACCTGCAGCTTGTGGTCTTCATTTCCAACTAATACAAGCTTCTTTTGCTCTCATTTGCTCACTTTTCACTTCTTCTATGTTCCATGTTGTGCCTGTTTTGCATTTGTTCATGTGCTGTGAATATTTAGCATCAGAGGGGCTGTCAACCCACCTCTGTGTTAGAGTGTAGCATGTATCATTGAATTTGCTTGTAGGTTTCTATTGTTTTAATACCATAGAACTGTCATCCTATCTATGTGTTAGAAAATAGATTTACAGACCTTTTCACTAGTTGCAGCCAACCGTACACAGGGTCTTATGTATCTGCTGGTGTAGTCAGTCTTCTCCATCATCACATTTTGCTTAAACTGTGAGTAGTTGGTGGTTAAGAGCCTTGTATTTTGGGGGTGTTCACCCATGTTTGGGGTCAAGCATAGTAGAAGTGGTTATCTGGCTTGAATATGTAGCTTTTCTTTCATTCATCCACCATATTTCCAACATTTTTGTTGAGTTTGTAATGTTCCTGAGCATCTCTGATTTACAACCTAGGAGAGTTTCTTGGGGTGATAACAATATCCTCTAAGGACAAGGTGTTAGGAGTTGGACTTTGGAGTATGTGTTCAATCAAATCATCTTCATCTGGCTATCCTCCCCCCATGGCTATTTCTAAGGTATAGAGTTGGGCCGAGTAGACTTCATATTCTTCCTCCTCTTCTAGCCATAAAGGTAAGTCATGTTGTAAAGATGGCTTAGCAGAAGGGTACATGACTAACTACTTGGACATATGCCCATTTTTGATAGTCATATTTCTAGCCCTGCAACTGATGTAGGCATCAGTAGTGGCTAACCAGGGCCTCCCAAGGATGAGAGGACAACTAGTAAGCTTGGACTTAGTCTGGAGAACTAAGAAGTCTATAGGGTACTCTCAAGAGTCAATGGAGACCATCAAATCCTCAACAATCCCCTCAGGGGCCACTGTGGACTTGTCTACAAGTTGCAAGATTGTTGTGCTCTTTCTTAGTGAACCCTAGAGATTGAGCTTAAGCATGGTGTTCTTAGGCATTACATTAATGGCAGCCCCAAGATCAATCAAAGTGTGTGGGACAATGGTGCCATTGATGTGCACATCTACCACATGGCTTCTAGGGTCCAAATACTTTGGGAAAATTACCTGTCCTAGCATTAATTCAGATAGTTGTCCAATGACATTAAAGGTAGGGGTGTCTCTTTTTTTCCTCCCTGGATGTTTGAAGCACTTCTCTTTAATCAGCTTGTTGTAAATAGGTACATCCTTGATGTCTTGGAGAAGTGGAATTTTGACACATAGATTTTTCAATTCACCCAAAAGTTCATCCTTTTCTAGGCTAGGCTAGACTGGATGAGTAAATATCTCAGGAAAGGGTGGTGGATTTACTCTAGACATGCTTTCCTCTCTTTCCTCCTCACTCTCCCTAGGCGGAGGTGGAGGTTTGTTTTCCAGGAGTACTCTCCTAGATCTGATGGGAAAGGCACCCTCAATTCTTTCTCTATCTCCTCTGTCATTTCTAGTTTTCAAACATTAGGTTAGTTGGAATGGGTTCTCCTTCTTCTTCTCCGCCTTTAGGCTCTTCAAATATCTTTGGTTGTTCACCTAAGGGGTCCTCCAATTCATAGCCACCGAAGAAGAGGGAAGGTTGACTGTTTGAAGTAGTGGGGGTATTTGGTAGAAATTTTCCTAAGTTATCCCTATTCCTACGAGGCATGAAAGAAGTGTTTTTGTTTTTTTTTTGTTTTTTTTCAATCTTTGATACTAATTGCAAAATTGAAATCACAAACTGAATGGAAACTAACTGACTGAATGAAAACTAAATTCTTGAATGAAATATCACTTATAGAATGGAAAATAAAGCAAACTAACTTGCAATTACTTTTGCAGAAATGAAGCTAATAACAAAATGTCAGAGATAAGAATTGAAATAAAGAAAGAAGAAACCACATCTTACTCAGACACCTCCCCAATAATAGTGCCAAAAACTGATGAGCACCAGTATTGCAGCAAGAATGCTACAACTCCTGGGGCTACCAACTTTACTTTATCAACTCGGGGTTCCTA
Source organism: Pinus taeda (assembly GCA_000404065.3). Lineage (NCBI taxonomy): Eukaryota > Viridiplantae > Streptophyta > Pinopsida > Pinales > Pinaceae > Pinus > Pinus taeda. The sequence continues at coordinate 197,891 of APFE030488973.1, forward strand.
CAAACTTGGAGGTGACAGTGTTGTATACAAAAGTAGATGTGATGGGTCCTCTCTTTGTCACTTATAAGTTGGCGATAGACCGCTTATGATTTTTCAAACTTAACTTCTGTTGATTCAGAAGAAACTTGATTACCAATGAGAAAAAAAGGGGGAAATTTCAACTAAAAGAAATCTTGTCTACTGTAATAAGAAAAAGAATGAAATCAAATGTTAAACACACCATTCATATAACTAACTGCTAAGAGGATTTGCTTCAAAATAATTCTAGGTTAACATATGTGCAATCCTACTATCATAGGCATGCAATTTGGAACATCCAAACATTCTACTGTTGTGCATGTAAATGACCTACTATCATAGGCATGCAATTTGGAACATCCAAACATTCTACTGTTGTGCATGTAAATGAACAAAATAACTCCCTTTTCCTTTTTGTCTTTTTTTGTATGAAAATGTGAATGCTAGCCTCTCCTGGTGGTGTGGCAGGTGGATTAGGGATGATGGTGAATGATCATATGGCTTGGGAGGCAAGTAGGGGTCTTCTCCTATCTCCCTAGGGGCTTTTTGCATAATTTGGCCTCAAAACGGGCCACTATAGGTCAACCTACAGGATGTCCTAATGCATCCTATTGGATGTCCTAATTCTCCTACAAGATCCCTTGTATTCCTACAGAATACAGTCGAGAGCAAGAGGAGGGATTTGGAGGGTGGTGTAAGGCTTAAGGAAGGTGAATGGTTGGTGAAATAAGGTGAGGGAGTGCTTAGGACTCCTTCAGAGCTCAAAACATAGTTGTGAGATGATTGGATTTGCTCAAAAAGCTTGAAGAAGTATTCTTATAGAATGATGAATTTGGTGAGGGATTTAGTGAAAGAAAGTGATAACCATGGATGGATGAGGTTAGGATGGGGTTTTTGGTCATGAAATCTCTCCGTACTGCTGAAACTCTTGCACTGCATCAATCACTCACATTTTTTCCATGAATCATGTTAAACAAGAGAGCTTTTTAATTAACTAATGAAAAACAAAATTGTATTATCTAGCTTCCTATGCATGGGAAATCATGCAGAATGATGTGAAACCTTTATGAGATCTAATGCAAGTCTGAAGACATCAGAAATGGAAATTAAATCCTATTCTTGAAAACTAGTAAAATGCTGTCATAAGTAACAGAAAACCCTAAATTCCATGAGAAATCAGAATTTTGCCTTTTTGGGGTTGCATAGAAGTTCTTTCCTCAAACCATGGTCCTTGAAGGGAGGAGTGAGGCCAAATCCACCCACTAACATCTTTTGGATATTCCTTTACCTTCCTAAGCTACTACTACAACAATGCACAACTACTTGCAATGAAATAATGCTAAAGACAATTCAATCATTAATCTATGCTATCAACTAAGCAGACAAATACAAGAAGAGGAGACTTTGCTACTAGGGTTGGGCCCTAACCCAAGAGCTTCAGCCCTATGAGTCAACTCAGTGTTGGATCAATGAAATTCACATTCTCATTATCAAACTAGAAAATTACATAACAATGTCTTCCACAAGTCTTGAACTCGAAAATTGCTTAGTTATTTTACATCAAAATTTTGAATCCTAATGAGGCTCTAGGCCTCCTTATTTATACAACTGAAGTCTCCAATGAATTCCTTAAATCTAGGGAGGCTCGGCTGCCAAACTCAAGATGAACTGGCTCTTTAACTGTCACTGGCTCGGTTGCCTTTTGATCTTCATGACTTGGCTGCTTGTAACTCTGAGATAGTGTGATTTGATGGAGAAATATTCGAATGAGCGAGGAGTAAATAAGGAGGATATATCTCCTACAATATATCCTCCTTGTCTCATTCGAGTTTCTGCCCTTTATTAGCCAAATTTTCCATGATTTTCTCTCAAAAACCTACGATCAATGCACATTAGTCCACTAGACATAACATCTCACTTTTAATCATATCATTAAGCAAAATATGATAAAAATATATAAAAATTATGAGAAGAGTTTATTTAAATAATCTAGGAGGTGTATTAAGGTCCATATAATTACCCAATGATGAGGCTCATCACAAAGCGACACTGATATTGACTCCACCACCATAATCAAAAGAACTCCCAAAAGTATCAGAGATTCTCACTGCACAGCAAGGTTAGCGACACACCAAAAGTATGACTCGTCAATAATGCCCTCCTTAGAGCACTCAAAACCTTGAGCCGGTAACTATCTTATCCTCTCCAAAGTTAGAAGCAAAGAGTCCCTATCAGGCACTCGAAGAAATAGAGAAGTTGAAAAAAACCCTGCATGAGGAGGAAGGGCCAATTGATAATTTTCATGATCTTTAGATTGATTTTCCACAAAACGATTTGTATGAACTATGGCTAGCAACTTGGAATCGAGCGACCAAGAAAATGATTAGCTAGACTCAGAAGAAGTTAACTCATAAGGGAAGCAGTTCACAAAAGCATACCCTACTCCTTGAAGATGTCTAAGTTCATGATGAAGGGTAATTCGAGATACAAGTAAATAAATTGCAAAAGAAGAATATGAAGCTCAACTAGAGGTATCATAAGTATAAGACCCCAGTAAATCATGCCAAGAAAGAAACTGAAATGTATAGGACCCAAAATCTAGCTTTTGTATTAAATAATGATAAATTGGCCTTTAAGAACAAACAAATTCTTAGTTGGAAGATGAGGCAATTAAAGCCTATTAAAGTATTTGGTTGTTGGTTTTAACCCCATACAGAAATTACCTGTATACAAATTCTAAAAACAAAAAATAAACAATGGCAAGAGCATAAAACATAAAACAGATATACATAGAGATTTTCCCCTAGATCCCAAAACTAGGACTACCAGATTGATTTTTCATTATATTCCTTTCAATGTCACAATACATATATATATATATACATGCCAAAGCATCCACAAACCCCAATCCATTAACCTTGGATTAGAACATAACCATAGTTCCCTTGACCGGATCTACAAAATACCATAGACAAAAAACCATCATGCCCAAATCCATGTGCGAATCCATGCAAAAAACCATAGGTAGGTTCGCCCACCTAATATAGGGTCCAAAAAAATTTCTTGGGTCATTGTCCTAGACCCCATGCAGGGAGGCTACCACCCCCCTACATACCCCCCGGTATCCCCCAACACAACATACGGGGGGATGTCGCCCCTCTTATGACCCCCCCTCGTGCGTGGTGTAGTCGTGGAAAGAATATAACACAACCCAACATTCTCCCACTTGTTGTTTTCTTTCCATAGGGGACCACTAGAGAACTTACTCATTGGTCCAACCCTGCAATACCCATTGTTTCTCTAGACTAAGTGAACTTCTTAGTGCTCATAGACTTTACCAATGTATCTGTCGTATTCTTCAAAGTGTCCACCTTTACCAACAACACCTTTTTTTCCTCAACCATATCCCTCACAAAGTGATACTGAACATCAATGTGTTTTGTCTTTGACTGATAAGAAGGGTTCTTTGCTAAGAAAATTTGACTTTGGCTGTCACAGTCTATCCTTATAGCTTGTTGTACTAACCCCATACTTGAACACAATCTCTGCAACAAAACTAATTCCTTTCTTACATGAGTGGCTTCCATGTATTTTGCCTTTGTAGTTGAAAGTGCCACTATAGAATGTCTCTTATGCATCCAACTAACTGCACCTCCAAATAGGTTAAAAACATACCCAATTGTAGATATTCTCTGATCCAGATCTCCAGACCAGTCCGCATCAAAAATGCCACATATGTTCAAAACTATGTCCAATCTTGGTCTTCCTTGGTAGCACAAACCATAATCACTAGTGCCACGCAAATACCTGAAAACCCACTTCACTGTTGTCCAATGATCCTTCCTTGGTTTTGACATAAAACTACTCAATACTTTCATTACATATGCAATGTTTGGTCTAGTACAGACCATTGCATGCACCAGGCTACCAATTGCACTTGCATATGGAACATGGGACATGTCCTCTTCCTCTTCTTGTGTCTTGGGATACTGCTCAACAGATAACTTTACACCTACATGAATAGGAACCTTCACCGGTTTACTATCCTGCATATTAAACCTTTGTAGTATTGTCTCGACATACTTCCTCTAGTTTAACCAAAGCTTTCTCTTTGCCCGATCTTGTTTAATTTCCATGCCTAAAATATAGCTTGCAACACCAATATCTTTCATGTCAAATTTGGAGGACAATTGGGTCTTCAAATCCTAGATAATTTCTTTTTCATTTCTAACTAGCAACATATCATCCACATACAAGACCAGATAAATAACACGGTCACTAATTAGTTTAAAATACACACAGTGATATGCTTTTCTACTAGTGATGCCAAGTCCCTGTATAAATGTATCAAAATTCTAATACCACATCCTTGGTGACTGTTTTAACCCATATAGAGACTTTTTTAACTTGCATACCAGTTCTTTCTTACCCTTCACCAAAAAGCCTTCAGGTTGCTTCATGTAGATCTTTTCTTCCAGATCTCCATGAAGAAATTTTGTCTTCACATCCATCTGTTCTACCTCAAAATCAAAAGAAGCAACAAGAGATAAACACAATCTAATAGAAGCTACCTTGGAAACAAGAGAAAAAATAACATCAAAATCATTCCCTGGCACCTCGAAATAACCTTTTGCTACCAACCGAGCTTTGTATTCCTCCACATTTCCTTCTGAATTCATCTTCTTCTTAAACACCGATTTGCTACCAATGGATTTCCTTCCAGCCAACAACTCCACCAGATCCCAAGCCTCATTTATCTGTAAAGATGCCATTTCATCAACCATGGCCTCTTTCTAGAGTTTTCCATCCTCTGAATCTACTGCTTCCCTCACAGTTCTAGGATCATCATTAGTAATAGATAAAGAAAAATTGAACAAAATGTAGATGGAATATACATTTCTAGCAACCTTCTTTCTCGAACTGATCTTATCACAGCCGGAGTTTGTGGCTCTTAATATTTTGATTCCTCTTCTACTGTAGAGTATAATTCTTCCTCCTTTAGCTCAAAATCCATCTTCTCATGTTCCTTTGGTAGGACTTCAAGTTTAATAACATATTTCACCTCTCTAAACACCACATCTTGATTGTACACAACCTTCCTTTTTTCTAGGTTCCAAAGCTTATAACCTTTTAAACCATCCTTATACCTAATAATGATGCACTTTTCATATTTACTATCCAACTTTGTTCTTTTCTCCTTTGGAACATGTACATATGCATCACATCCAGATAACCTCAGATGTGAAAGAGAAGGTTTACCAATCCATAACTCTTGTGGAGTATTATCCTCCAACACTGATGAAGGTGATCTATTGACCAGGTAACATGCAATATCCACTATCTCTACCTAGAATTCTTGTCCTAACCCTACACCACTGAGCATGCTTCTTGCCTTTTCCATCAACATCTTGTTCATTATCTCTAGAACAACAACTTTTTTAGGTGTGTATGGAGTAGTCTTCTGTCATGCTATACCACACTTCTTACAAAAATCTTCAGATTCCTTCTTGCAAAAATTTCCACCATTATTTTTCCTCACCACCTTTATCTTCTTCTCTGTCTGGTTTTCCACCAAAGACTTAAATTCTTTAAACCTCTCTAAGACTTCAGATTTCTTCCTGAGAAAATATATCCATGTATTCCTTGAGAAGTCATCTATAAATGATACATAGTACACAAAATTTCCTAGTGATGGAACTAACATAGGTCCAAAAACATCATTGTGCACAAGCTTTAATTTTTGTTTTGCCCTCTTACCACCAGAGGGGAAGATCACTTGATTCTACTTTCGACATACAAAATTTTCACAGAAATCAAAATCTAAAAAGAAATTAAACATACCTTCTATCATACCATTATAATGAAGTATTTGAAGATCCTTCTCTCCAATATGTCCAAGCCTTTGATGCCATAGCATGGTCTTTTCTCCAGAGACCACTATATTTTTTGCTCCACTTTCAGGAATCACAGAACTATTGCACCCAATAACAGTGATACCCTGAAGCTTGTACAAAGTTCCAATTCAGACTCCCTGCATCAATACCAACGCTCTCCGAACCATCTTACAGGTATCTTTCTCGAACACTATTTTTACACCTACATCATCCAACTTTCTTACAGAAATCAGATTTCTGGCCAATGGAGGAATATGGAGAACACCTGGAAGTGTTCTAATCCTTCCTCCTTGCAACTTCAACTTGAATTTTCCATGACCGATGATTCTAGGCTTATTTTCATCCCCTAAGAAGACATCAACACCATCATATTTCTCATAATCGTAGAACTACTCCCTTTGGGGAGTGAAGTGAAAGGATGCACCTGATTCAATAGACAATGCCTCATGATATATATGTGTACTTGAAGAAGAAGCCAAGTAAACATCCCCACCTTAATTTGAGGTGGTTTTCACCTCTGCAGAAGGAGCATCATCAAATCCCTTTCCTTTTTTAGGAGCTTTAGATTTACAATCACTTTTGAAGTTCCCTTCCTTTTTCCATTTCCAGCACATGTTTACAGGTTTTCCTGGATATTTAGACCTCCCTCTAGATTTAGATCTCCCACTCGAGGAATTATTTTTATTTCTGTCCTAGGACCGTCCTCGTACAGACAAGGCATAACCATTCTGGCATTCCATATTTTTTTGTCTCATCTCCTTCGACAACAAGGATGAAACTATTTCATCAAACTGTAAGGCAGTTGCATTGCTACCTATTACAACAACTAGACTATCTCACAAATCTGGTAGAGAACACAGCAAACTAATGCACTTATCTTCATCTAAAATTTTAATATCAACATATAATAACTACCTTACCACAATATTAAAGGAGTTAAGATGCTCTGTCACTGAGTCTCCATCTTTCATCCTCAAGTTATGCAATTTTTTTGTAGGAACCGTTTATTCACTAGAGACTTAGATTCGTACAAAGTCCCTAACATGTCCCACAAATCCTTCATAGAAGCTTCCCTTGATACATTCAACAATACTGAATATGAGACACACAATCGTATTGTGCTCGTTTCCTTCTGATCCAAGTTCGCCCAGTCTTTAGCTAACATGGTTGTTGGTTTAGTACCCAGATCTATCATGATCCACTAATCTTTATCCACCAATGGATCCTCCATCTTGAGTTTCCACAACTCAAAATTATGACCATTAAATTTCTTGGTCTCTATCCTTCCATTGCTCGCCATCTTCTTTCACCACAAGAATTGATCCCGCAGATCTCCCACTAAACATGGTCTACCACAGGTTCGAGAAAAACTCCTTAGCAACAAAGGCATCCCCTTGAAGCCAAAACAACTCTGATACCAAATTTAAGTTTTAATCTCGTAGAGAAATTACCTGCATATGAATTATAAAAATAGAAAATAAATAATGGTGAGAGAATAAAACATAAAAAAGATATACATAAAGATTTTCTTGTGGATTCCAAAACTGGGACTACTAGATTGATTTTTCATTATATTCCTTTCACTGTTACAATACATATATATACATGTCGTATCATACATTCCATTATCCCTGGATTAGAACATAACCATAGTTCCCTTGACCGGATCTACAAAATACCATGGATAGAAAACCATCGTGCCCAAAACCATGTGTGAAATCCATGCACAAAGCCATAGGTAGGTCTACCCGCCTAATATGGGGTCCAAACAAAATTTCCCGTGGCACTTCCCCAGACCCATGCAGGAGGGCTACCACCCCCCTTCTGACCCCCTTGTGCATGGGGTAGTCATGGAAAGAATATAACACAACCCAACATCAGTGTTCATGAACAAGCCCCTAGGATTTGGCAACAATCAATGAAGAAAAATCATGGTTTATAGGTTTTGGTTAATGCAACGGGAATCTGAAAAAAAAAGGAGGACGACCCAGTTTTGATGTCTATCTAGTTTTGAGGAAGACAATTGCATGAGGATATGCATTCCCTCCGGTCGCTCCCATATCAGGGCCTGCATGCAACTATGGAAATTTCCAGGTAGTTCTATGCTAGCGACTCCAAATTTTGTGCCACTTTTTCAGGGCCAGGACTTAGGCCACTGCCAAGAAATCCATGAAACTTCCATAAATGAAAAATAACATTGAAATAATGATACATATGTAAATACGTGAACAAGGACTTGACATGACCCCTACTAGCCATGATAGACATTTCGTCAAACATGTCACAAATATGCATCCTATAGGTTTAAACAACATATCTGAGCATAGGGGTCTCAAGCTTATCTGAGAATCACTAAGAAGAGTTATTGCCTCATCACAATAAATTCATTACCATCTATTGAGCCATAATTTCATTATACATTTAGTGATTAACCAAAACATGGTGAGAGTCATACATTTTCACTATCATAAAACTTATTCATAACCAGCATATAACCAACAAAAATATCAAGGATATAATAACCACATAAGCCACATATAAACAAGTATATTTACCCATAAAATAGCAAGGATAAAGAGAGCTCTTATTGATGATTACATAAGCCAACTAGGTACGAGACTTACATGAACCACTTGACCATAGACTAGGCTGAACCAAAATTTCTTTCAGCCACTTACCCCCATCCCATATTTCAAGCATGAATGTGGGATCTCATAAAAAAATCAATCAAAACCATCCAAGGTTTCCAATGGCCAAACCACCTCAATTCTCAACCAGTGATTCCACCTCATGATTGTACATCACTAACCATCACCATATTGGTCTCTACCCAAGATGTTTAGGGCTCTAGAGCGTTTGTCCCAACCAGAGCTTCCAAGACTAGTAACTCAACCCACGTCCATAGGCAAGAGAAAACCCACATCCATATGCAAGAAAAACCAACCAGAAAACAAAAGTAAACCCACAACACCATGACTATCCAAGAAATGGAAAGGCTAGGAAAAACCACTGTCAATCTAGGAAATCCTCCATGCTAATGAAATATCATAACCAAATAACCACATGCATATGCCATGCATGCCAAAAACTAGTAAGGAAAAAATACATGCAACTTGGTACCTGCAAGAAAAATCCACTATATCTGTTGATCCTGATGTCCTCTTATGCTTTCCTTCTTTTCCTTTTCCTTCTTTATCCAAATCCCAAGTATGCCACACTCCTCTAAGAGCACTCCAAGAAAAATCTAAGTTTCCAAGAGTATGAGAAAGATAGAGAGAAAACAAGCTCCAAAATTGAACTAATCAAAATCCATGAAGTGATCCTCATAATACTTTTTATTAATGAGGCATCTATTTTCTTCATTTTTCCATTATTTTCCTTCATTTTCCTCCTCACATTCAACCTATGACCTTTCACCTTCCTTTTCTCCTAATTTTCATTATTTTCATAAATAAATGCAAATAAATTCCATTTTTCCTTTCCAAAGCCTTGGCCATTTCCTTTGCCAATTTCCATAGCCATTAGTTAATCACAAGTGATCCCCATCGCTATGTTTCTACTAGACATTTAGCTTGGAATACATGTCCCATGACCAAAATCTTATTTTACCTTTATTAATTTTTACATGGAGCTTTTACCAAGGTTGTTATAGAACCCTCCCCCTTGGGGGAACACCATCCTCGGTGTTCAATGACACCTACAACCACAAAGTTGTTGTAAACAAAACATACTTCCCATGGATCTTTATAACTTAGCTCGTTGCAGTATTTACAATGATCAACCTACTGGGAAGGAAACCAACATGACAAATTAACAAAATGGCAACCATAATGACATGACACCCATACTGCTTACTAGAGCTTTATAACACAACTCATGGCGGTATTTACATCCATATACATATGTGCATACACAAAAACATATACCAAACATATGCCAAACATTCACTCAACAAATGAATAGAGAAGGATACATAGTCCGCATTTGATCCATCATCTCCCATGTAGCTTCATCGCGCCAAAAGTGTTTTCACTGCACTTTAACCTGCTCGATTGCTCTATTCCAGGGCATGAGCATGTTTCTCTACAATATACACTAAGGTTCTAGCTAGAATTTTCCTTATGGCTCCACCTACAATATAAACTAGTCTATCACATGATCAACATCTTTAACATACTTTTTAAGAAATGACATATGGAAAACATCATGGAATTTCACTGTCAGAGGTAGTGCAATTCAATAAGTGGTTGTTCCAATCCTTTCAAGGATCTTGAAACCTCCACAAAACTGAGGTGCCATATTAGCACATGATCCGATTGGCAAGGAGCTCTTCTTGGAAAAGTCAACATGTTCCCCAAACTGAAACTCCTTAGACAACCTATTCTGATCCATGTAAATCTTATGTCTATCTTTTGTTGCATTCATATTCTTCTTGATTACCTGCATTTCATGTTCCATTTATGCCAACATTTCTAGCACAATCAACACCTTGTTCACTGGATCACTCCAACTAATGGGAGTATTACAATTCCACCCATACAATGCCTCGAATCGACACATCCTCAAAGATTTCTGATACCAATTGTTGTAAGCAAAAACTACCATTGGAACATACTGTCAGTCCAAGAGGTAACTCCACAAATCGATTGTGTTATTGCATTAAGATGGATCATAGATATATACATGGAGAGAGAGACTCTTGGGTTTCATCTCCCAGTGTCTCTTCGACTTCTAATTCTCCTTATTTTCTATTTACAATATTTACATGGATTTAAGTAATCTCAAAGATTAGGTGTCAGCACCCCCCCTTAATTTGAAGGGATGTTGGCGAGTCCAAGCATCATTCTGAATATTTCAAACTTTTCTCTTCCAATCTATTCATTTGTGGAACAATGGCATAGGTGGATTGCCTTGGCCTCAACATGATGTCGAATCATATGGTATTTTGTATTGTTATACTTCATTCGATCATGGAAATTTGGGTTCTTGGCCAACTTTATTGCATAAGTGTTTTCAATCATGAGAAGAGTTGAATGCACTTGTTTCTCCTGTAAATATTATATAATTTCCCTGAGGCACACAATTTCCTTTGTTGCTTCAACTACTGCCACATATTCTACCTTAGTGGTGGAATCCAATGGAACATATTATTTGCATGGCCTCCAAGAGACAATTCTTGATCCAAGACTCATAACATAACCCGAAGTAGATACCCCAATTTATTTATCTCCATTGAAGTCTGAATCAAAGTATTTAATCAAGCTGAAGTCACCCACCTATGTATACTTAAGTCCAAAGTCTCGAGTTCCCTTCAAGTACATTAGAACTCTTTTTGCATCAGACCAATGACCCTCACAAGGATTTTGCGTAAACTAGGAAAGGATTCCAGTAAGAAATGAAATGTCTGGTCTGCGAGCAGTTAGGTAGTTAAGACTTCCTACAAGTTGTCTATACCTCATTCCATTCTCAAATTCTTTTCCTTCAGAGAAAGTGAGATTTAAGTTCTATTCCATTGGAGTAGTCAAAGGATTTCACTTAGTCATGCTAAACTTATTCAACATATCTCCAATGTACTTCTTCTAAGAGAGGAATATAAACTTAATACTTTGAGTTACTTCAATACCAAGATAGTAGTGAACATAACCCAAATCTTTCATTTCAAAACCTTTCCTCAATTCCTTCTTTATGGATTCAATGTAGCTCTCATTGTACCCTATCATCAGAAGATCATCTACATACACCAAAAGATATACAACTGTTTTTCCAACCTTCTTGACAAATAAAGTTGCATCATCAAGATCATAATTTTTGAAGTTGAGTTTCAGAAGATGCTTAGTTCACTTCTCATACCAGGCTCATGGTGCTTGTTTGAGGCCATATAAGGATTTTATAAGATTGCATACTTTGTGTCCTTTACTCTTCACAACAAATCCCTTTGGTTGGGACATAAAAACGTTCTCTTTTAGATCTCCATTCAAGAAAGAAGTTTTTACATCCATTTGATGGAATTTCCAACCATTATGGGTTGCCAAGGAAAAGACTCATTGTCTAGATGGTAGCCCAATTTGTTGTGGGGGAAACAGTATCCTCTTAGTCAACCACTTCCTTCTATGCAAATCTTTTCTCCACAACCCTGGATTTATGCTTGTCAAGTGAGCCATATTATTATACTTGTTCTTGAAGATCCACTTGCAACATATTGGTTTGGTTCCCAATGGAGGATCAACCAACTTACAAGTGCCATTCTTTATCAAGGCATCATATTATTTCTGCATCACTTCTTCCCATTCATCATGAGAAGCATCTTATTTGAAGGAATTTGGTTCGAAATATGTAGAAAGATTCAATTCACAATTATAAGAAAGATCCATATTAATAGGTGAATAAAAATCATCTACATCACCTCCATTATGTTTGATTGTGCTTCTTGTTCCTGTCTTTCCTACCTAATTAGGACGAACACTTTCAAGTGTTTTTGTCATCCATTTTGGAGGACCTTTTTGAGATGGCCCAAGCTACTCAGTTGACTAAGTGTGGGCTGAATCAATATTTAGTCTCCCAATTTTTGCAATCACATCACTCAAAGTGTCATCTATATCAGTGGCTAGATCTTGACGCGGGGGAAAGAGTGCCTCAGAAGAATATTCCATAGATTGATCCAATATAGGAATCCCCCCTTAAAGATGTGGAATCTAAATATCAAACTCTTGAAAATATTTTACATGTTTGAATCTATCCAAGCAATCAAGCTACCACTCAACAACATTTTCAGCCTTAGAAGATTCAATAAAGATCACATCTCTAGGTATTATAAAATTCTTATTGACTTCACAATGGAGATGGTATGATTTGGAGGTATATGAGTACCCCAAGAACATACATTTGCAACTCCTTGCACAAAGTTTGTTTCTATGTTCCTTATGTATCAAGGCATAACATGTCGAACCAAAAACCCTGAGATGCTGCACCAAAATAATGTGGCCATACCACATTTCACAGGGAGTATTTTTTTTTATAGAATTATATGAACACCTATTCTTAATATATGCAATGCATAGAACTACGTCACCCCTGTTAGTGTCCTATAATAATAGTATACATAATTTTGAATTGGCTATGATTAGTCTTGTAATATTGTACATACTTTTTCTTTCTGCAAAATGTTCTCCCATATTAAAAATAAAAAATGTAAAGAGGGTAAGTCCTAAAATAAAAATCAAAGGAATAAAAGAAAAGGATCAAAAAGAAAATAAACTATGAACCCCACCAAAAAGAGATAAAAAATAGATTCTAAAATTGATGCAAATTCAAATGCTACTACTTTTTACTTTACTAGGCAAAACAAGATTGTGTGCAGCTTGTCAAAAATGTCGCAATCCATGATGATCAAATGGTTTACTCTTGATTCATTCATGCTTTAAATTTCATGCTGATAGATAGAGAAATAAAGACCTAGCCAAACTGCTTAATCTTGGCAGATCAGTAGTTAGGTAGATAATAATAAGGAGCTCATTAGTTTAATATGAGCCCTTGGAAGTTATAAGGTTAGAATTAGATATTTTGCTTATCAAAGAAAAATAAATCAAGGGTCAACAAGCTCAAATGCACCCAATAAATGAAGAGAAAATTCTAGGGTAAATAAAGGGTGGGCAGAAGAAGTTTTGAAATGCACAAGGTTGCCAGCGCAAATGCACCTTCATCATGCTTAAATCCTATGTTTCATGTGCAGGAGGAACTATCAAAGGAAAGAGGACATTCACAAAAATTGTGTATCACTTTGGGTATTTACCCTAAAAAGTTCTATATGATTTTAGGCCTAAACACTAAAGCTCATTCACTAATGTCCCCTCATTTCACTAAACCGCTTACATGTCTAATTTATTAATTTCCCTCCATTACCCCTTCAGTTCTTTTCATTCACTAATTTCCCCTTCTTGATTCTAAAGGACCCTTCCCTCTTCATTTCCCTTGTAAAAATACCCTTTCCCCCAATTTTAACCCTTTTTCCCTTAATTTCACCCCTTCTCCCTAGACATTTCCCTTTAAAAAATCATCCCCCCCTTATTAATTTCCCTTTTCCCCTGTAAACCCACTAAAACCCCCTTATCCTAAGTTTAAAAGGTTAAATGTAATGGGCCCCATTGAAAACCCTCCTCGATGCCCTTTTGACTCAACCCGTATGTTATTTAACCCCCCACTTTATGTATTTTAACCCCCACTATATAATTCCTGACCCTTACTAAACCTTTGAATATATTTAAACCACCGCATTACTTATCCCTGGGCCCCGCCAACCACACCCCAACTCAACCCTTGAAACTCTGACGCACGATAGCCCTTCGATCAACCACCTCCAAATACAATGACTCATACCCATATCGCACACTCCCATCGTTTGATCTTTAGTATCCTAAAAGCACGTGAGGTTCGTGGCTTTTCTTGAGCGCCCTTTAGCTACGTGGAAGCCCCACATTATATCGCATGCTCTAAAACATTATCGCCCAGCACTCAAAAGAGGTGTGATATGCCATAAAACTGCATCCCCGTGGAAAAAGGAACTGCCCACTGTTCATACTTTAATCTTGCGCCCAAAATTAACTGTTGTTGGTTAAAAGGCACAAAAGCCCCCTTTTCACTCTTTTCACTATTATTTTGTTGCAAACACCTCTGCCGACCAATTTTGAAACCATGAAGCTCTGCTCAACCATTTTAACCAACTTTACAACCAGAAGACGTTGTAGACTCCAATTTCAAGCAACACATAGACAATTCAAGCCTCAAAAGCCTATGCTACTTCCATAGTACCCTGTTTGCACACCTAATCGTTATTTTTCCAAGTATTATTGAAAGAAAAAGAACGAACTTATAATTCACCTATGCAAAGTTATTATAAAAGGTTAATTAATTGAATTAATTAAAAAACCTTGCCAAACTAAAATAACACCATTGTGCATCCAAAATCCCTTTCTTGCATATTGTATTAACCTTTTTGCACCATTCCACAAGTCTTAAGCTTACTCCTTAAGCCAGATAAACAATAATTCATTAGAATAAACCTAATTATGGCTTCCCAAAGCATTCTGAGTGAAATACCCCTACAAACCTCTCACCTGGACATTGACCACCTCCCATTAGCTGACATATATTTTCAAATCAAAGACACAATTTTCCCTAGCCATCTATTGAAACTCCACTGCTGGAGTAAAGACAAATTCCTCAACCACGGTGATGATATTCAGTTATGGGAATCAAATTTTCCCAAATACTTGTTCCCATAGGTATACCAGTGCCTTGAAATCATCCACCTATGACAACTCTGCTATATCCCAAGCCAAAGAGCCATTGTCTCTCCTAACTAGCATATTTTATTTACAATCACTGCAGAGTCAATAAAGCAAATGTTGTAGGTCTAAGCAAAGGCAAATGAAACCCCATTTTCCATTGAAAACCTCCTTGAACTCTACTTGAAGTTGGACCTTCCCAAGAGGACTCAAATCTTTCAGACTTTCATCCTAGAAGAGTCTCATACTCCTACAGATAGTCCTCCATAATTAGCCACCATTTTCTTTGAGAGGGCTAGACAAATTGTAACCATGCTCTCTTGCATTCTAGGATATACCACTTATGAGCATGTAGATGAGCCTATACTTGATTTTCTCTCCATTTTTTGCCCAGGTAAGCCTCCAACAACAGTCTTCAATTTTTCCCAGTTCTTGGCAGATAGAATCCATGATCAATTGATCAAGTTGCCAAATGAAAGAGTATTTAAATACTCTTCAGTATTGTTCCACATGTTCTTATATTTCCAATCAGATAAGTTTCCAGTCAATATATAGATGTTGGACACTAAGGGCCATCCCATATCAGTCATCTTTTGGGCACCTTTAATCCAAAATTATTCCACTATTTTCAATTACAAAGAGTTCATTGATTCCTTTATTAATCCAGTTGTAAATATGCTAAGCAATAGCAGTCAACCCAGGATCAGTGATGAGATAAAAAGAGTTTTGCAATTGTCTAAAAACAGTAGAAAAGGAGACTACTATATATACCAAGACCACACTGAAATTAGGATATATGGATGCCATCTCACTCCCTATAAGCTGCCAAAATATCTTCCCATGAGGATATTTGCATTAGAATATATCAAGCAGATTATAAACTCAGATGATGTGAGTTTCCTATCAGCTAGGAAGAAAACACAGTTCAAGATAAAAAACCAGCTTGGTCCTTTTATCTGTAACAATAGGGAGGCTGGAGAAGAAGCAGATAAGTGTTTATAGGAAATGAAGTTCAGTATCCATTTCATGTGGGAATATGACCCTTTAGGTGTCATAAACAAACTCATAATCAAATTCAAATTGAGACCTTTTATGCATTACTCTAGACCAGACATTGAAAAATATGCCAACCAATCAGAATGGTTGGAAAATACCTTGATAGATATGGAGAAACAGATGGATACTAGTTCCATTATGCATACTCCAGCCTTGTAGGACAAAAATAAAATAAGGGCTAGGGAAGAAGGTTGTTGCTCAAGCATAGATACAACACATGATACATTTGAAATCATGTACATGAAGAAGCCCAAGCTAAATCATGTCAATGAGAAAGGAGAGAAAGAAGAGTTCATTAAGACATTAAAGACACTTCGAATCATGGATATAGATACAGGGGTCACAGAAAATATAGCTCCATTAGTTTCTGAGGAAACTCATCAACCTTCCACCTCTAATACTCACGAGTATTCAGAAAGAGCTTAGCATTGAGGTCTCATCATCAAGCAAACCAGTGAATAAGGAAAAAGACATAAAGGATAAGTATAAAGAGATCAAATTAATAAATGAGGCATCAAAAGCTGAAACATATGCCCAGTGTTTCAAACAGACTCCTAGCAATCAGAATAGGTTAATGTCAACTTTTGAGATTAAAACTAGTAAAATGCAAATGACCTTTTTGCAGCCTATAGTTCAGCAGCCTAAGTCATCAGTAGACTATAGGAAGACATAATTTCAAGTTTTGGCTAGGGATGTTCACCCTATTGATCAAATTGAATTTCATAAGCAGGCAAGGGAAATGATATACTCAACAATGACCAACACGGCCGTGAGTGTTCAAAAACTTCAAAATTTTCTAGACAACATCACAACACAATTTAAGCTAGAGAAAGCATCCTCACAGGAAAAAGATAATAGAATCAAGTCACTGGAAGACTTGGTTATTGATATTGGATATAATCCAAATGACATCAAGGTTGCAGAAAATCTCATAAAGAAGAAAAATGAAGACATTGCTGCTTTGAAAAGGCAACTAAAATTGCCTCCTTCAGAACATCCACAGAGCGAGGAAGTTCTAGAGAGCCAAAGCCAGAATGATGAGATGATGGATCTCATTCTCCAACTAAATTCTCTATTGAAATAAATGGAGAATGAAATGGAAAAATTAGTATAGGAGAAACAAACCACGATTGAAACAACTACTTCCACTGCTATTCCTACAGTTACTACAACAGTTCTTTCAACTTTGGCAGCTTCATTGGCCCCAACATCTCTACTAGCTACAACACATCCAACTGCATTAAAAACTACATCAGCAACAGGTTCAACAACAACAACAACAACTCATCCTAGTCATGAAGCAACTAAATTGGTCAAAGACATGGAGGATATGTCCATCCAGACCACTGAAATAAATATACTTAAGGAACAAATGAAAAGTTTAGAGGATGAGAAGAAACTAGCTCAAATTATGCATGAGAATGAAGTTTAGAAGAAAAACAGGTTGAATGAAAAGATAGGGAAGTTGGAGAAAGAATTAACACTGAAAGAGCCACTAGCCCAATCAAAACAACTTTTATGGGCCAATATTGTTGACTGAGTCAATGATATTTGGCCATCTATACAGGTAATATTTCAACAAAATGACTTGGTCAAAGAGGCCGATGAGACAATTCAAAGGGTTAGAGCCGAACTTGGAAATATGCCAAAAGAAGCCTCAAGAATAGTCTAGTTCCTTAACTCAAAGAATAAATATGAATTGCAGGAACTTGGAATATCTCACAGAACTAGGACCATACTAGAGATTAAAAAGGTAATCACCAAGAGGAACCTAATGACACAACTTGAGGATAAATGCCATACAATGGAGCAAGCAATAGCCAGGTTCATGCTCAAATTTGATACTTTGAGGCAGAATGGTCTACCTAATCCACTGGTGATTAATGACAGGTTGATGCCACATGAAGACTATGATAAGAGAATCAGTGAAGTGGCAAGGAACAAGCCAGTGGTTCCTCCATGAAAGGGATACCTACAGGAAAAGTACTTTACCAGGCTTTTGAGAACCTCTTTTACCTCAAACATGAGGTAAAACATAATTTTGTAAACAAGCCCACCTTTGCAAAATGTAAAGAAACTATTGAAGTCTATAGGAGAATGCTAAATATTAAATTACTAGATGTAGAGACTTGGGAAAAATTGAATGATTTACACTAAAAAGGCAAGGTAAATAGTGAATACAGAGTAGTCAAAGTAAAACAACAAATAAGCTTGGTCAAAGAGTATCATATGAAAGTCAGAGGTTAAAGGTCAAAAGAAATGTAAAAGGAAAGCTAGTGTAAAGCAACAACAAAGGAGAGAAAGCAACAAAAGATCAAAGCATAAAACAACAAAATCAGTAAAAGAAGGGATACCTAGCCTTTTAGTTTCCCAGGTGTCACTATCTTCTTGCATGAAGATATTTTTTTTCCTTGAATAAATCCTAAAACAGTGTAGGATATTTTGTAATTGTTTTTTGTATAAATACTTCATAATTCGAAGTATAGAGTGTGGATTACTGAACATTTCTATAGTCATATTGATATGAAACCTGAGGGTTTATTGTAACATTTTCAAGTCAGCAGATTGGAGTGATAATAAAGGCATTTCATTACAAGATTCGTGTGTTGGGCCACTTTAGTGAAGTATCTTTCATGTGTCAAATTTTTATTTTCTTGAGTATTTCACATACATACATGTTTTCCAATTTAAATGAAATAACTGGAATTTTACTTTAGAATTTGTTTAAGTACACTCTGTCTTGAACAGTTATTCATTTTGATGTTTTCTTCTGATATCCAGAGTAGGGAATTCTTCATTGCTCCCTAGTTTCGATTGACCCCTTCCATTTCCCTCATTATCCAGTTTGAGGAATCCTTAATTGCTCCTTGACCCCAATTGAAAACCGCTTCACCATCCAACCTAAAAGATCTGAATTTACTCAGCTACCTTGCCCTGTGAACACTATCTTTAGAACTTGATTCAGTCCTGTTTTCTTGACATTTGGACTCCATGGCCTAATGCTAAAAAGACACTTATCTATCCATCTAAATTAGTGATTCCACCACCAAATCAAACCAAAACCAAATCAAGCTTAAATAACTATCCTAAAATCAATTAAATCAACAAAGTTAAATCATTAAGAGAGAACCCTCTCTGAGCATTAGGAAAACTAGATCCTAGTCTCAAAAGTAGGTTTGTGGTTACCTCTATTATTTCTTTCATGACAGCCCTAGAGAAATTTAAAGTGATAACATAGCGGTGATCATACTTGGGAACGAGTCCTTATTTTAATAAACCTTAAAGGAAATCCTAAATTTCATCTTTGCACCTTAAGGCCATTTTAGGGTTGTTGAAAGGTTTCATTAAAAAAATAAAATTTTGGCTTCCAAAAGAACATATTATACCAAGGCACATCTAGGTCCAAATCGTGCTATAATTGTTGATAATCCAAACAAAATCTTAAGAAAAAACAATAAAGTAGAAATTGAAGAAATCATTAGTGAGCTAACTAAAGCAAATTCACTTCCTAAAGAGTTATCAAACTTAGAGGATCTTCAATTTGATTTATCATTTGAGCATTCATTGTTTCGTACCAAATCTAAAACTTCAGTTCATGATACTATAATAGACCCTACTTTTATTCAATTTATTGAATCAAAGAAGAACACTATATATCCTGATTTAGATCAACATATTCTAGACACCTTTGACAAACTTGATGCTTTAACCTCAAATTTGATAAGACACATAGATGAAAATTATTTTCAACACATAGTTGAATTAGATGCCTTAATTGTTGCCACTACTAAGCCTTCTATCATTCATTAATAATCTATAAATTCATCGTTATTTAGTACCACCTCATCTATTATTTCCACTACACTTCATTCCATAGAATCATTCACCCCCAAGCTTCCTCTCCAGCCCAGAGTTTTATTTCCATATCTCAATACTTCAAATTCATCTTCTAGCACTTTTGCTACATTTTTAAGCCCTTCAAGTTCATCTTCAAGCACTACCACTTTACCTCCTAGCCAAGCTAGAATCTTAGCCATGGCTGCCACATATGTTCCTTTGACCTTACCAGCTCAAATACATGCCATGCCCCAAGACTATCAGAGTAAAATCTTTCATTTTGATGGTACTGGTCAATACACTGCACAACAACATGTAAATAAAATGAATGATTACTTTGAATTACATGAAATTGATGAAGAATATGTACAAATGAGATTATTTGCACAAACACTAGCAAGAGATGTCAAGAAATGGTTCAAAGGTTTGCCTGCTAGTCATATCGCTGATTTACCTGCTTTCCATAGATTGTTTATCAATATATGGGAAAGGAAGAAAAACCCTTTACAAACATTATTTGAATATGAAAACATTAGCAAATCTCCTAATGAATCTATTGAGGACTATTGTACTAGGTTTAACAATATTTACAATGCAATCCCTGCAAATATCAAACCTCCACTAGACTTGGCACTAATTAAATTTCTTGATGGTTTTGACACTAATATGTCTTACCAATTGACAGAAAGAAACCCTCCAACTTTAGAACAGATGAAGAGTGATGCAGTTAGTGTAGAAGCTAACTTGTTGGCTAAAAGAGCTAGAATGAGAAATGAGAGGAGACTTACCTTTAAGGAGGAACCATCAACTTCAGACATTAAGATAGATACTTTGGCTAAAATTTTAGAAAATTTAGTGGATAGATTAGAAATTATGGAAAGAAAACCACAATGGGATAATCAACAACAAGGCCCTAGAATAAGAAATCCAAATTTTACGAATAATCCCAACATTGGTAAGCCTAGAGATAGAGAAGGGCCACCTGATCAACAAATTAGACCAACTTTCCAACAAAACTATGTTGAAAGTTCTCATCAAAATGAAGAAGATGAAGACACTCAGATTAATTTAATGGGGATAAATGATGGTAATACTATTTTTTTTACCCAAGAAGACTAGGAATTATGCATGTTACAACAATTACAGTTACAATCTAGAGAGTATTTTAATTATAAACAAGGTTATGAATTTGCTATTAATGAAGTTGATAAGAAATATAACCTTAGGAGTAGGAAAAACACAGAAGCCCCTACTAACAAAATTGTCCAAACTCAGACCAGGAAAACAGTGGGAGCTCCTGCAACAAAAGTGCTACAAATTCTCTTTAGGGAAACCCAAAAAACTTTCACTCTAAAGATTGCAACCAGTCCAAAAAATTGTAGACATCACAGATACTACTATCAAAACTTCAGCTGATATTCAAAAATCAATTGCTATGAAAACTTCAAAGGATGACCAAAAATCAATTGATCCTCAAGCTTCAAAAGCTATTCAAATATCAACTGCTTCCCAAACTATTCCAAATCAAAGAAATGAAAATAGTAAAATAGTAGACACCTAAACACAAACTGAATTACCAACTGAAGGTAAAAGAGAAAAAATGTAGAAAATTTGTTATATGTTAACCCAATAATGCAATATAAATCAAAGAAAAATACTATAACCTACTTCTACTATCAATATGCGGAAGCTTAAATATCGAGCTAAACAATATAACCAAACGAAGAAGAATCAATGGCATAATACACATGAAAATACTTTGGGGAAAGTCTCAGATAAAACCCCACACTATTATATTATCATACATGGTGGAAATACATAGGAATTATACAAAGCCTTAGCTCTCACAACTAGCTAGCTCTTAGTACAATCCTCACAGATGCTCACAGGAAATCTTAGCTTCTCTCCAGCCTTCCTCTCTGCCCTCCAAGCTCCTATTTCCTTGCGTTGTTCCTTGTGTATGATTAGCCTATTACCAAAGTGGAAAAAAATCCTTCAAAACTACGCAATCCTCAAGGATGAATCCTTGACTGCATGCATGAGTTTTCTCCATGAGAAGACACATGCAATTGATAGTACATTGTCCTTGAACTTTAATCTCAACTGGGTCTTTCTCAGAATAGACATGCATGAGTTTCTGATGACGGAATATTTAGTTAACTGGAGTAGCACTAGTTGGGTGCATTAATGCATCAACTGACTGTTAACTCACTATTAGTTCCTCAAACAGTTTGGAACTAATTTAACTGGACTTAGCTCAGTAAACCAAGTTAACTAATTACAACTCAAATATAACTCAATCTTATCTCCTTAATTTAAGGGATAACTCTTGCATGACTTCAGAAAGACTTTTAACTTAAATTTCTCTTACTAATTAATTTAAAATAAATTAATTAATTATTTCCAAGTAGTTGTTAAGACTAAATTCGATTTTAATTCACAATTTAATTCAAGGACAAATTAAATTGGAATATTCTTGTTGCCATATTTCAACACTCCCTCTCAATAATAGAGGGATTATCTGCAACCCCGGTCCTGTCTCTATGGAACTCGAATTTACACTTTGATAATGCCTTTGTCAAAATGTTAGCATCTTGCTCCTATGTTGAAATATAGTCTCTGAGATGATGATAATAGATGCCAATGTGCTTGGACCTATCATGAAATACTGGATTCTTAGATAGTTTGATACAACTATGATTATCACAATAGATCACTGTTGGATCCATCCACTGATAAAATGAACCAACTAGGATTTTCTGCATCGAGATGGCCTCACATGTTGCCTGACTTGCCGCCATGTATTCTGCCTCTACTGAGCTGGGTGCAATCGACCTCTATTTTCTGTTGTACCAAGAAACTACTGCTGACCCAAGGTTGAAAATCCCTCCTAATCTGCTCTTTCGATCTGATGGACTCCCTACCCAATTTGCATCAATGATGCCCTGTAGCTTCACTCCCTTTGTTCATATGTACCATAATCCATACTGAGATGTGCCTCTGAGGTATCTCAATACATGCTTTTCCACCTTCTAAAACATCTTGGTAGGCTGAAGCATCGCTTGACTCAGCTAGTTTACCGCATAGCACAAATCTGGTCATGTGTTCATTAAGTATATCAATGAACCCACAAGATGCCTGTACAGAGTAGCCTCTACCACTTCTCTTGAAGTAGCAACCTCCTTCTTCCAGTTACCTACTAGAGGAGTCTACATGGGCTTCCACTTCTCCATGTGGAATCTCCTGAGTATCTCATTGGCATACTTGCCCTGAGACACAAACAATTTCCCATCCTTCTGCCACACTTCCATGCCAAGGAAGTAATGCATGAGACCCATGTCTTTCATCTCGAATTCTCTTGCATGGTCCTCCTTTCAGGACACGATCAAATGATCATCACCATTCAATATGAGATCATCAACATAAAGTACGCTGATCAACATCTTACCTTTCACCACAATGTGGTACACATTCACATCTGCTTCACTCTTTGTGAAGCCCAACCTGGTGAAGTAGTTATCTATCCTGGTGTACCAAGCACAAGGTGCTTGCTTTAGCCCGTACAATGCTCTCCTGAGTCAACACACATGCGACTCATGATCGAAGGTCTCAAAACCTTCTGGCTGCTCTATGTACACCTCTTCCTCAATCTAGCCATTGAGGAATGCAATCTTCACATCCATCTGATGGATCTTCGAACCCATCTATGCTAATAGTGCCAACATAGATCTGATAGATGAGTACCTTGCAACAGGAGAAAAAGTCTATCATAGTCAATCCCCTCGACTTGTGAAAATCCACGGGCAACAAATATTGCCTTATGCTTCTCCACGCTACCATTAGTAGCTTGCTTTACCTTGTAAAGCCAACGGGAACTCACAAATGACTTGTTCTCCAGTCTCGGAACCACGTCCCAAACACTGTTACAAACTATGGAGTCATACTTCTCCACCATAACATCAACCCAAATCGGTTGCTACACTACTTCCTCAAAGAAGATGGCTCGGTCGTAACACATTCCCCAGCAAGGGCCATGTATCCAATGTACCTCTCAGGTGACCTCCTCTTTCTGCGCTGAGAAGATGGTGCTCCCACATTCTCTCTCACATCCTCCAACAATCTGTCAGCTTCTCTTGTGCGCTTCCATCCATCTCTGGAAGAGTCTGCTTGAGTGGATGTCTCCACTCATGGAACCTCTACATGCAGCTACTCCGCATCAGTCTAAGGCTCCTCCTCCTTAGGAACCAATAGTTCCTCCACAGCCTGTAGTTAGAGCTCCCTCTCAAGGGAAACTCGCATGGCCTTCTACTCATCGAACTTGAGATCTCTGCGAACCACTATCCTCCGATTGGTAGGCAAGTACACCCGATAGTTGTGAGGTGTATCAGTGTACCCCACAAATATCCGCAACTCTGTTTTCAGCTCAATATTCTTCCGTGCATCCTTTAACACATGGTAATATACTGATGAGCCAAAGATCTTGAGGTGACCCACATCTGGTCTCTTACGGAAAAAGCTTCTTCTAGTGTCTTCATCCCAAGTATGTAATGCGGGCTTCTATTCTGTAAATAGACCATTGTGTTGCATTCCTCAGCCCATAAGTGAAGTGGCAGGCCTTGGTCATGCAACATTTCCCATGTTGCCCCTACAATAATTTTGTTCTTCCTCTTGGACACCCCATCTACTGTGGGTTATGAGGTGCCATCAACTCTCATTTAATTCCTTTTGCTGCACAGAAGTCCTTAAACTCTTGAGACACATATTCTCCAATGTTTTCGCTTCTCAAGGCCTTGATCTTCATCCCTGACTCTTTCTCAACCAAATCTTTGAACTCACAAAACTTTGTGAAGATTTGGCCCTTCTTCTGCATGAAATAAATCTAGCATTTACGAGAATAGTCATAAATGAAAATCACATAATACCTTTGCTTCGCTATGGATGTCATCGAGAATGGTCCACACAAATTAATATGAAATTGCTCTAACATAGCCTCTACTCAACTGTCTTGATCATGAAAGGAAGACTTGGTGCAGTTTCCCAAGGTACAACCTTTGCATGTGTCAACTTGCTCAAGTTTACCTTTGGGAAGTCATGTAGATATCTGCTGCATTATCTTCAAAGCCCCATGATGAAAATGGCCCAACCACCTGTGCCACAACTAGCCAATGTCTTGCCTGTGCACTAATTCTTCTTTTGTACTCAATGATGCAGAATCATCTACCTCTAGTTTATAGAGATTCTTCACCTGAATCCCTATATTCTTGGTCTGACCCATGGCTATGTGTCTTAGGAACGTCTTTCCTTTACTGAAGACAACATCATAGCCTTTTTCCTCCAACATCACAACCGATACCAAGTTCTTCCTCAATCCAGGCACATACATCTGTCAAGGTGAGAGGAGCTCCATGCTCCCTCTGAAAAGCAACCGTGCCCACTCCTAAAACACTATACCTTCTGTCATCACCCATCTCTATGTGCATCTTGAGGTCTTTCTCCTCCAAGGCACTGAATAAATTTTTATCATCGATCATGTGGAATGAGGCTCCACTATC
This sequence comes from Pinus taeda, assembly GCA_000404065.3. Classification (NCBI taxonomy): domain Eukaryota; kingdom Viridiplantae; phylum Streptophyta; class Pinopsida; order Pinales; family Pinaceae; genus Pinus; species Pinus taeda. Next base: position 223,529 of record APFE030488973.1, read on the forward strand.
AAGATACCAAACACAACCCATCATCGATGACACCATGCATGCGATGAGGGTAAAGTCTATTTCAAACTCAGAGGCTAATGCCTCACCTTCCAATCCTTCCGAGGATCCCTTCTTGGACTTCTTCGATGGGTAGTTAGTCACATAATGTCCCATCTTGTGACAATTAAGACATCTTACTTTAGATATGTCACCCTTTTTCCCTCCATGAGAAGAATTATATTTGAAATGGGAAGCTTTCCCCTTCCCTTTCCTTGCCTTACTTGCTAAGGCCAGATTTTCTTCATCATCATTCTTGGATGAAGAACCATCTCGTGTGCTCCTCTTGATCTCCTCCTACATAAGATCCGACCACAGATGTTCCCAAACTGGTAGTTTCTCCCTTCCATTCATAGAGTCCTGGTAGCTATTCCAACTCTTTAGAAGGCCAAGGAGAGTGAGGCTCACCATATCATAATCAGCAGTAGTTATTCCCACACTACCAAGCTCATCTCTACAAGTGGTGAGCTTCTTTAGATATGTGGAAATAGTATTTCCCTTCTCCATCTTGATTCTTCGAAGCTTATCCTTGAGCGCCAATTTCCTCTGGTCACTACTATTCTAGTAGATGTCCCTCAATGTCTTCCACATTGAAAATGGAGTATACTTCCCATGGAGAATCGAGAAATATGGTCTCAAACTCCCTCAAGGATGATCTGTCTTGCCTTCGCCACACACTTCTTCCATTGAGCCAACTCTTGTGCATTAGTTGAAGTTGGATTTGGGATTTCTTGATCAATGAATTCCTTCAAGCCATTTTCTTCTAATACAACCTCCATTCTATCTTTCCATGCTATGTAATTGAGGTACCTTCCAAGGCATACTCAAGTCTCAAGCCATAGAACACCATTGGCCAACCTTGAAGTATGATATGAATTCGATTTGTACTTGCAACCCCGAACATCAAACTTCAAATTCTCTTCTCATTATACTATTCACAGCTCCGATACCATGTAGAAAATATGTTATAGGTTAACCCGATAATGCAATATAAATCAAAGAAAAATACTATAACCTACTTCTATTATCAATTTACAGAAGCTTAAAGATCGAGCTGAACAATATAACCAGAAGAAGAAGAATCAATGGTACAATACACATGAAATACTTTGGGGAAAGACTTAGATCAAACCCCACACTATTGTATTATCATACATGGTGGAAATACATAGGAATTATGCAAAGCCTTAGCTCTCACAGCTAGCCAGCTCTCAGTACAATCCTCACAGATGCTCACAGGCAATCTTGGCTTCTCTCTAGCCTTCCTCTTTTCCCCCCAAGCTCCTATTTCCTTGCGCTGTTCCTTGTGGATGATTAGCCTATTACCAAGTGGAAAACAATCCTTCAAAACTATGCAATCCTCAAGGATGAATCCTTGACTGCATGCATCAGTTTTCTCCATGAGAAAACATATGCAACTGATAGTGCACTATCCTTGAACTTTAATCTCAACTGGGCCTTTCTCAGAATAGACATGCATGAGTTTCTGATGAGGGAATCTTTAGTTAATTGGAGTATCACTAGTTGAGTGCATTAATGCATCAACTGACTGTCAACTCACTATTAGTTCCTCAAACAGCTTGGAACTAATTTAACTGGACTTAACTCTGTAAACTGAGTTAAGTAAACAACTCAAATATAACTCAATCTTATCTCCTTAATTTAAGGGATAACTCTTGCATGACTTCAGAAAGACTTCTAACTTGAATTTCTCCAACTAATTAATTTAAAATAAATTAATTAATTATTTCGAAGTAGTTGTTAAGACTAAATTTGATTTTAATTCATAATTTAATTCAAGGACAAGTTAAATTGGAATATTCTTGTTGCCATATTTGAACAAAAAACTATAGAAACTCCAATTGCCAAGGAAGAAGTCATTCACTTGGGAAAAACACGAACTCCTTTAATAGAATTGATAAGAAATGATTCCTACAAAGACCAAATCACTGAAACATTGAATATAGATGAAGGAGAAGACTCTGTTAATCTAAATGATGACCAACTAGAGTTAATATTGTTCCCGAAGTAAATGGAAAACATGAACAAAGTGGTGTTCCTCCATTCTATATTAGCTTGACTATTCATGATCAGATCTTAAAAAATGCTATGTTAGATTCAGGAGCATCTCACAATTTAATGCCAAAACCAATCATGGAGACACTGGATCTAGATATAACTTGACCATACAAATATCTTTTCTCTTTTGATTCTAGTAAAGTTAAGTGCCTGGGCATAATAAAATACTTGTGTGTCATTCTAGTTCAATACCCAGGAAAGAGTATTGTCATGGATATTGTAGTTGCTGATATCCCTCCAAATTATGGAATGATATTATCTCGCTCATGGGGAGAAAAATTACAGGGATCTCTACAGTTAGACATGTATTATGCCACAATTTTAGTATTTGGTCAGACCAAAAAGTTTATAGAAAAACTTTAATGAAATACATGGTTAGTAGTATAGATAAACCACAAAAATATCATATTTATTTTGTACATTCTAATATGGATTATTTAATTTTATGTAATTCAGACACTGAGAAGCACAATAACACAGTTGTCAAACAAGAAAATAAAGAACATGACAATGAAAATATATTTCATGAATCTAGGTGGGACTTAGACTTTGATGGTTCAACGAACAAATTAGGAGCAGGTGTGGGATTTTGGATTCATAACATGGAAAATAATCATTCTGAAGGTCATGCCTTAAGATTAAACTTTAAATTCACAAACAACATGGCAGAATATGAAGCTTTGATCTTAGGATTGCAAATTGTAAGAAACCTTGGAGCCAAGAGAATTTCTATCATGGGAGACTCTGAATTGATCATAAAACAAATTAGAGGAGAGTATTATGTGAATAATCCAAGACTTAGCTAATACAGAGAAACTATTCTAGATCTGATTAAAGAACTTCCTGAAATTGATTTTGATGTTATTCATAGAAAACAAAACACGCAAGCTCACAGTTGGCCACTTTTGCTAGCACTTGTAGATTGCTTTTCAGCCCAATCACTAGTACACTACAAAGGTAAGACACATGCTTGTTATACCTGATAATTTGAAATATTGGCAGATTTTTTCAGAAGATTCTCAAGTCTATGATTTCATGAATGCTGAAGGAGAATTCAAAAATTGTAACATAGATACTGATTGTACAGTAGATGACACCATGGATAGTAAAATAGATATAAATGATTTAGATGTAAATAAACCCACTAAATTCACTAAAGTAGAAATAGAAAACTTAGAAAAAGTACAAATATAAGAATTAGTTAATGATGATTATGAGATTTTAAACCTAAAAAATAAGTTTTTTCCTAAGGGATTAGTCCCATTAGAAGATCTATTCGACTCAAATGATGTGGCTAGGAAACTAAAAATGGAGCCTTTAAGATCAAACATAGAAGAATGAAACCTAGGAACAGAAGAAAAACCTAAGCTTGTTAAGTTATCCAAAGCATTACCTCCAGCTAAAAAGCTGAAATACATAATTCTGTGTAAAGAATTTTAAGATGTCTTTGGCTGGAGTTATGAAGACCTTAAGTCTTATGACACCAGAATTATTCAACATAAAATACCCATCAAAGAAGATCAGAAACCATTTAAAGAAAATCTTGGGAGAATTAATCCAATTTTTATGCCATTAATTGAAAAAGAAGTAAAAAGGATGTATGAGGCACAAATCATAACACCTATTAGATATTTAGATTGGGTCTCTAATTTAGTCACCACAAGAATGAAAATAGGAGAAATCAGACTCTGTGTTCATTTCAGAAACTTGAACAAAGTATCACTAAAGGATAACTACCCCCTCCCTAAAATGGACCATATTCTCCAGAGGGTAGTAGGGTCATCTAGAATTTCATTAATTGATGGATTTTTTGGATACAACCAAATCTTAGTTCAACCAGAGCATCAAGCAAAGACTACATTTACCACTCCCTGGGGTACTTTAATGTATTTGAAGATTCCCTTTGGATTGATGAATGCTGGAGAAACATTTCAAAGAGCAATGGACATAGCCTTTGAAAAATAAATCCATGAATTTTTAGTTATTTACCAATATGACATCACAATGTTTTCCAAAACATACAATGAACATCTAGATCACCTAAGAAGAGTATTCATAAAATGTAGAAAATTTGGCATTTCTTTGAATCCCAAGAAAACACTCTTTGGTCTTGAAGAAGGTAAACTCTTAGGACACATCATTTCAAAAGAGGGCATCAGAATTGTTCCAGCTAGAATAGAGGCAATCCTAAACATCACTCACCCTAGGAACATTAAATAATTACAATAATTCTTAGGTAAAATAATTTTTCTTAGAATATTCATTTCTAACTTAGCAAAACTAATCAAAGAATTGAATAACATGTTAAAGAATGATTCAACACTTAAGTGGATAGTAGAGGCTAAGAAGTATTTTGAGGAAATCAAAGAAGCCCTTACTAAAACACCTATCCTCATTAGGCATGATTTCAAGAAAGATTTTATAATTTTTTCATTTACTTTAGAACACACAATTGCAGTAGTCTTGTTGCAAAAGAATGATCAGGGTTATGAGCAGCCTATTGCATTTTTCAACAAATATTTGAGAGATGCTACACTAAAGTATAATATAATGGAAAAACAAGCACTTTCTTTAGTGAACGCTATTAAAGATTTCAGAGTGTACATTTTATACTCACACATCATTGCATATGTTCCAAATTCAATAGTAAAGGACATTATAACACAGAATTGGCCTAAAGGAAAGAGAGGCAAGTGGATTGCCACTATTTTGGAATATGATGTTGAAATAAAGCCCACAAAACTAATCAAAGGCCAAGGTTTAGCTAAACTCATGTATGAATCGAACTGTCAGGCCTTATATATAAATTTCATTGGTGCTCTAGATGACCAAGAAGAGATGGTGACTCAATAGATCAGTGAAGATTTTTTAGATTCACCTTGGTATACAGATATCATATTTGTTTTACTAAATTTACAAGCTCCTCTTGGTTTATCTAAAACTAAAGGTAGATTCTTGAAAATTAAATTAATGAAATATTGTATCATAGACAATGCTTCATTTTGGAAAGATAATGGTGGCATTTTGTTAAATGTTTTATTAAAAGATGAAGTTGACAAAGTTATGTAAGAATTTCATGCAGGAGATTGTGGAGGACACCTATACTGGAAAACAACTGTTGATAAGATTTTAAGGGCAGGTTTTTACTGGCCCACCCTTTTTGCAGATGTCAGAAAATATGTGGCTTCCTGTCACAAATGCCAAATCTTCGAAGGCAAAAAGAAACTCTTACCATTACCCCTCAAACCCATCTCGGCATAAATTCCATTTCAGCAATGGGGTCTAGACTTCATTGGTGAAATTCACCCATCCTCATCAACCCAACATAAATGAAGTTTGATAGCCACTGATTACTTTACTAAATGGATAGAATCCATCCCTTCTAGACAAGCCATAGTTTTTTTCATCATCTCATTCCTTGAAAGCAATATCCTTTCAAGATTTGGATGCCCACAAAAGCTCATTACTAATAATGCAACTGCTTTCAAATCCAAGAAAATGATAGACTTTTGTAACAGATACCACATTACCCTTGGCCATTCCACAACCTATTACCCTCAAGGTAATGGACTGGCAGAATCCTCAAACAAAATTCTTGTGAGTATCATCAAGAAACTGTTAGAAGACAATAAGAAGATCCAGAACAAAAATTTGGTTAATGCCTTGTGGGTAGATAGACTAACTACCAAAAAATTCATTGGTACATCTCCTTATCAGCTAGTATATGGAATGGATGCTATTTTTCCAACCTCTCTAGGAGTACTGATGATGAAAATGATTCAAGAATTGTAATTAGAATCAAATGATATCCAAAGGAGGATAAATTAGATAATACATTTACATCCAACCAGGGAAGAAGTCTATGCCAAATCCCAAGTGCTCCAAGATAAAATCAAAAATAGTTTTTACAAGAAAACCAAAGCTGATGATTTTTACATAGGTGAAAAAGTACTCAAATGGGATTCCAGGAGAGAAGAAAAGGGTAAACATGGTAAATTTTATTTCCTATGGAAATGCCCTTACATCGTTTATGGTTATAGAGGTAACAATGCATTTTTCTTGAAGTAGTTAGATGGAATAGATCTACTAGGTGGACCAATAAATGGTAGAATGTTGAAGCATTACTTATCTCATTGTTCAGTTGTTTACTTTGCTCATTGTACATAACATTGCAAAGTTTAGATTGGATTGGATGATTCTCTTTTGAGGTTGAAGCTCGAAGAGAAGGCCTTAAGATTTGAAAGGTGTACCATCATATGTATGAATAAAGTAGATCACAGAGAAGCAGTTACAAGGCAAGAACAGTCAAAGTTTCAAAGGCTACTGATCTTAAAGTTCTTGACATTTCACCAGGAAATTCCATCCCCATGTGGAGCCACTGTTAGGGTCCTATAATAATAGGATTCATAATTTTGAGTTGGCTATGATTAGTTTGTAATATTGTACATACTTTTGCTTTCTACAAAATCTTCTCCCATATTAAAAATAAAAATGTAAAGAGAGTAAGTCCCAAAAGAAAACTCAAAGGACTAAAATAAAAGGATATATATATATATATATAATATATATATATATATATATATATATATATATTATATATATATATATATATATATATATTTATATATATATATATATATATATATAATAACATATAGTGTATCTACATATACATATATGTAATATATATTGTGTTGTGTGTGTGTGGTGTGTGTGTGTGACCCCAGCAAAAAAAGATAAAAAAATAGATCCTGAAAGTGATGCAAATTCAAATGCCACTACCTTTTACTTTACTATGAAAAATAAGATTGTGTGCATCTTATAAAAAATGACACAATCCATGATGATCAAATAGTTTAATCTTGATGCATTCATGCTTTAAATTTCATTCCAATAGATAGAGAAATAGAGATCTAGCCAAATTTTTTAATCTTGGCAGATCAGTAGTTAGGTAGAGAATAATAAGGAGCTCATCAGTGTAATCTGAGCCCTTGGAAGTTATAAAGTTAGAATTATATAGTTTTCTTATCAAAGTAAAAGAAATCACAAATCAGCAAGCTCAAATGCACCCAATAAATGAAGAGAAAATGCTAGGGTAAATAAAGGGTAGGTAGAAGAGGTTTTGAAATGGACAAGGTTGCCATCTCAAATGTACCTTCATCATGCTTAAATCCTATGTTTCATGTGCAGTAGGAACTATGAAAGGAAAGAAGACATTCACAAAAATTGTGTATTACTTTGGGTATTTACCCTAAAAAGTTCTATATGATTTTAGGCATAAATACTAAAGCTCATTCACTGATGTCCCCTCATTTCACTATGTCCCTTACATGTCTATTTATTAATTTCTCTCCATTACCCCTTGCTTTGTTTTAATTCACTAGTTTCCCCTTCTCGATTCCAAAGAACCCTTCCCTCTTCATTTCCCTTGTAAAAATACCCTTTCCCCTCATTTTAACCATTTTTCCCTTAATTTCACCCCTTTTCCCTAGACATTGCCCTTTAAAAAATCATCCCCCCCTTACTAATTTCCCTTTTCCCTTGTAAACCCATTAAAACCCCCTTATCCTAAGTTTAAAAGGTTAAATGTACCGGGCCCCATTGAAAACCATCCCCGATACCCTTTTGACTCAACCCTTATGTTATTTAACCCCCCACTTTATGTATTTAAACCCCCACAATATAATTCCTGACCCTCACTAAAACTTTGAATATATTTAAACCACCGCATTATTTATCCCCGGGGCCCGCCAATTACACTCCAACTCAGCCCTTGCAACTCCGCCGCACAATAGCCCTCCAATCAACCACCTCCAAATCCAACGGCCCATACCCATATTGCGCGCTCGCAGCGTCCGATATTTAGCATCCCAAAAGCACACGAGATTTGTGGTTTTGCCCGAGCCGAGCGCCCTTTGGCTATGTGGAAGTGCCACATTATATCACGTTCTCTCAAAAAATATCGCCCTACACTCAAAAGCATTGCAATTTGCCATAAAACTACCTCCCCATGTAAAAGGAAACCACCCACTATTCATACTTTAATCCCACGCCCAAAATTAACCATTGTTGGTTAAAAACCAAAAAAATTCCCTTTTCACTCTTTTCACTTTTATTTCATTGCAAACACCTCTGCTGGCTAATTCTAAAATCCTACAGTACCTACAGTACCCTATCTGCACACGTAATCATTGTTTTTCCAAGTATTCTTGAAAGAGCCAGAATGACCCTGTACTTAAGCTCTGCACAATGATTAAAGAAGGTTAATTAATTGAATTAATTAAAAAACCTTGCCAAACTAAAAGAACCCCACTGTGCATACAAAATACCTTTCCTGCATACTGTATTCACCTTTTGCACCATTCCACAAGTCTTAAGCTTACTCAATCCAGATAAACAATATTCAATAGAATAAACCTAATTATGGCTTCCCAAAGCATTCTGAGTGAAAAACCCCTGCAAAGCCCTCATCTAGACATTTACCACCTCCCATTAGCTGATAGAGATTTTCAAATCAAAGACACAGTTTCCCCTAGCCATCTATTGAAACTCCACTGCTGGAGTAAAGACAAATTCCTCAACCATAGTGATGATATTCAATTATGGGAATCAAATTTGCCCAAATACTTGTTCCCACAGGTATACCAGTTCCATGAAATCATCCACCTATGCCAACTCTTCAATATCCCAAGCCAAATATCCATTGTCTCTCCCAACCAACAGATTTTATTTACAATCACTGCAGAGTCAATAAACCAAATGCTGTAGGTCCAACCAAAGCCAAATGAAACCCCATTTTCCATTTAAAACCTACTTGAACTCTACCTGAAGTTGGACCCTCCCTAGAGGACTCAAATCTTTTAGACTTTCATCCTAGAAGAGTCTCATTTTCCCAGATACAGTCCTCCATACTCAGCGACCATTTTCTCTGAGAGGGCTAGACAAATTGTAACCATGCTCTCTTGCATTCTAGGATATACCACTGATGATCATGTATATGAGCCTATACTTGATTTTCTCTCCATTGTTTGCCCAGGTAAGCCTCCAGCAACAATCTTCAATTTTTCCCAGTTCTTGGTAGACAAAATCCATGATCAATTGATCAGATTGCTAAATGAAAGAGTATTTAAATAATCTTTAGAATTGTTCCACATGTTCTTGTGTTTCCAATCAGATATGTTTCCAGTCAATATCCAGAAGCTGGACACTAAGGGCCATCCCAGATCAGTCATCTTTTGGACACCTTTAATCCAAGATTATTCCACTATTTTCAATTACAAATAATTCATTGATTCCTTTCTTCATCCAATTGTAAATATGCTAAGCAGTAGCAGTTAACCTAGGATCAGTGATGAGATAAAAAGAGTTTTGTAGTTGTCTAAAAATAGTAGAATAGGAGATTGGTATTTATACCAGGACCACACTAAAATTAGGATATATGGATGCCAGCTCACTCCCTATAAGCTGCCCAAATATCTTCCCATGAGGATATTTTCATTCAAATATATCAGGCAGATTATAAAGTTAGATGATGTGAATTTCCTATCAGCTAGAAAGAAAAAATAGTTCAAGATAAAAAAACCAGCTTGGTCCTTTTATTTGTAATAATAGGGAGGTTGGAGAAGAAGCAGAGAAGTGTTTACAGGAAATGAAGTTGAGTAGTAGTTTCATGTGGCAATATGACCCTTTAGGTGTCATAAACAAATTTAGACTCAAATTCAAATTGAGTCCTTTTATGCATGACTCCAGACTAGACATTGAAAAATATGCCAACCAGTTAGAATGGTTGGAAAATACCTTGATAGATATGGAGAAACAGATGGATACTAGTTCCATTCTACATACTCTAGTCCTGCAGGACAAAAATACAAAAAGGACAAGGGAAGAAGGTTCTTTCTCAAGCATAAACACAACACATGATAAATTTGAAATCATGTATAGGAAGAAGCCCAAGCTAAATCCTATCAATGAGCAAGAAGAGGTCATCGATATAGTAAAGACACTTCGAATCATGGATATAGATACAGGGGTCAGAGAAAATATAACTCCATCAGTTTCAAAGGAAACTCATCAACCTACCACCTCTAATACTCGGAGTATTCAGAAACATATTACAATTGAGGAATCGTCATCAAGCAAACCAATGGATAAGGAAAACAACATAAAGGAGAAGTATATAGAGATCAAATTAAGAAATGAGGCATTGAAAGCTGAAACATATGCTGAGTCTTTCAAACAGACTCCTAGTGATCAGAATAGGTTAGTGTCAGCTTTTGACATTAAAACTGGAAAAATGCAAATGACCTTTTTGCAACTTATAGTCCAGCAGCCTAAGTCATCAGTAGACTACATGAAGACATAATTCTAAGTTTTGGCCAAGGATGTTCACCCTATAGATCAAATTGAATTTCATAAGCAGGAATGGGAAATGATCTACTCAACAATGACCAACAAGGCCATGAGTGTTTAGAAACTTCAAAGTTCTCTAGACAACATCGCAACATAGTTTAAGCTAGAGAAAGCATCCTCACAGGCCAAAGATAACAGAATCAAGTCACTGAAAGACTTGGTTATTGAGATTGGATATAATCCAAATGAAATCAAGGTTGTAGAAAAGCTCATAAAGAAGAAAAATGAAGACATTGCTACTTTGAAAAAGCTAAAATTGCCTCCTTCAGAACATTCACAGACCAAGGAAGTTCTAGAGAGCCAAAGCTATAAAGATAAGATGATGGATCTCATTCTCCAACTAAATTCTCAATTGAAAGAAATAGATAATGAAATGGAAAAATTAGTACAGGAGAAACAAGCCACCATTGAAACAACTAATGCCACTATTATTCCTACAGTTACTATAGTAGTTCCTTCAACTTTGGTAGCTTCATTGGCCCCAACAGCTCCACTAGCTACATCACTTCCAACTGCATCACCAACTACATCAACAACAAGTTCTACAACATTAGCAACTCATCCTAGTAATGAAGCAGCTAAACTGGTCAAATCCATGGAGGATATGTCCATCCAGACCACTGAAATAAATAGACTTAAGGAACAAATGAAAAGTATAGAGGATGAGAAGACACTGGCTCAAATTATGCATAAGAATGAATTTTAGAAGACAAATAGGTTGAATGAAAAGATAGGGATGCTGGAGAAAGAATTAACACTGAAAGAGCCAATAGCCCAAGAAAAACAACTTTTATGGGTCAATATCACTCACTCAGTCAAGGATATTTGGCCATCTATACAAGTAATATTTGAACAAAATGACTTGGTCAAAGAGGCTAGTGAGGCAATTCAAAGGGTTAGAGAAAATATACCAGAAGAAGCCTCACAAATAATCGAGTTCCTTAACTCAAAGAATAAATATGAATTGCAGGAACTTAGAATAGCTGACAGAACTGGGACCATACTAGAGGTTAAAAAGGTAATCACCAAGAGGAACCTAACGACACAACTTGAGGATAAATTCCATACAAAGGAGCAAGCAATAGCCAGGTTCATGGTCAAATTTGATACTTTGAGGCAGAAAGGTCTACCTAATCCACTCATGATTAATGATAGGTTGATGCCACATGAAGACTATGATAAGAGAATCAGAGAGGTGGCAAAGGAACAAGCCAGTATTTCCTCCATGAAAGGGATGCCTACAGGAAAATTCCTTTACCAGGCTTTTGAGAACCTCTTTTACCTCTAGCATGAGGTAAAACATCTTTCTGTAAACAAGCCCACCTTTGAAAAATATACAGAAACTGATGAATTCTATAAGAGAATGGTAAATAGTAAATTACTAGATGCAGAGACATGGGAAAAATTGAATGATTTAATGTAGAAAGGCAAGATAAATAGTGAGTACAGAGAAGTCAAAGTAAAACAACAAATAAGCTTGGTAAAAGAGTATCAGATGAAAGTCAGAGGTTAAAGGTCAAAACAAAAGTAAAAGGACATCCAGCATAAAGCAACAACAAATTAGAGAAAGCAACAAAAGATGAAAGCATAAAACAACAAAATCAATCAAATAAGGGACAACTAGCCTTTTAGTTTCCTAGGTGTCTCTATCTTCTTGCATGAAGATATTTATTTTCCTTGAATAATTCCTAAAACAATTTAGGATATTTTGTAACTGTTTTTTGTATAAATACTTCATAATTCGAAGTATAGGGTGTCGATTACTCAACATTTCTATAGTCATATTGATATGGAACCTAAGGGTTTATTGTAACATTTTCAAGTCAACATATTGGACTCAGTAATAAAGGCATTGCACTACAGAATTCATGTGTTGGGCCCCTTCAATGAAGTATATTTCAATTGTCAAATTGTTATTTTCTTAAGTATTTCACATACATACATGTTTTCCAATTTAAATGAAATAGCTGGAATTTTACTTCAGAATTTGTTTAAGTACACTTTGTCTTGAACAATTATTCATTTTGATGTTTTCTTCTGATATCCAAAGTAGGGAATTCTTCATTTCTCCCTAGTTTTGATTGACCTCTTCCATTTCCCTCATTATCCATTTTGAGGAATCCTTAATTGCTCCTTGACGCTGATTGAAAAACCACTTCACCATCCAGTCTAAAATATCTGAATTTACTCAACTATCTTGCCCTGTGAACACTATATTTATACGTTGATTCAGTCTCGTTTTCTTGACATTTGGACTCCATGGTCCAATGGTAAAAAGACACTTATCTATCCATCTGAATCAGTGATTCCACCACCAAATCAAACCAAAACCCAATCAATCTTAAATAACTAGCCTAAAATCAATTAACTCAACAAAGTTAAATCATTAAGAGAGAGCCCTCTCTGAGCATTAGGAAGGCTAGATCCTAGTCTCAAAAGTATGTTTGTGGTTACCTCTATTATTTCTTTCATGACAACCCTAGTGAAATTTTAGAGTGATAACAACCCCAAAACATGAGTTTAACATTCTAGAAAAAGATCATGGAATGTACCATATTTAAGATTTTTCATGTTCATTCTTTCAACTACTCTATTATATTGAGGATTATAAGGCATGGTTGTTTAATGTTTGATCCCATGCTAGCGAAGATAGTTTTCAAATTCATTTGAAGTGTATTCTTTTTCGTTATCAGTGCGAATACATCCAATATGAGATTGTGCATCATTCTCAATCCATGCATGAAAGTTATTGAATGTTTCAAAAGCATCAAATTTGTTCTTCAATAAATAAACCTTACAACTTCTGGTGTAGTCATCAATAAATGTCATCACATATTTATTACCATTTGTAGAAGGAACAAGCATGTAGCCACATAAATCTGAATGAATGAGTTCAAGTTTTCTATGTTCTTTGGAATGTGAATCATGAAAAGACTATTTGTTATGATTTCCTAAGATACAAGCATCACATTGCGTAAGTTTCCTAGGAATTGTAGGCAAACCAGTAACACCATTTTTCTTCAACAAACAAAAGTTTTCATAATTCAAGTGTCCAAATCTAGCATGCCATAAAAGACTTGATGGAAATGCACCTTCATCATAGTGAGAACTGTGTGATAATTTCTATGCACGAGAAAAGGTTCCTTGCATCTTCAAAAGTATTTCTTCTTCTATCCTCGTCATCACAAGTTATTGATCGATGCTTTTTTGACCTCAAGCTTGCCATCAAACATATGAATGGAGTTTCCTTGCTAGAGGATGTGGACCAAAGACATGAAGTTTCTACTCAACTCCGGGAGATATAGACCATCATGTAGAAGAAAGTCTAGAAGACCAAGCAGTTTGAGCCTGATAGTGCCAAGCCTCGATGGCTTGAGTTTTGACTTGTTTGCAAAGTATACTACTCCATCAACATTGTTAGTGAATTCTTCAAACAAATCTCTTCTGAAATTCATGTGGAAAGTTACTCCTGAATCAAGCAACCAATAATCTTTCCATGAAGTAAGTGAAGCATTGAACAAGTCTTTAGTTACTCCATTGTTGCAATGTGCCACAACACAATGAGTGGGTTCGAGTGCTTTACCTTTCCCTTTGTCAGTGGTTTTATCTTTCCCATCATTTATTTCCTTCTCAATTCAGTCCCAAGGAAACTTACAAGTGGAAGCTTCATGTCCATGTCTATTGCATCGTATTCAGTGAAGATCAAACTTTTCTCCTTGGAACTATCTGCCCCCCTGCCTCTAAAATTCCTCCTTCCTCTTCCTCTTCGACAACCTCTTCCTCTAGAAGAATATTGTGCATGATTCTTCTCTTTATGTGAAATGCACACATCATGTTCAAAAGACTGAGGAGTGGTCCTCTTCCCAAAAGAATTCTCTCTCTCAACAAACTTCTTTTCAAGGGAGTAAATGGTAATCTCCTTAAGGTTTCCACTTGCTTGCAATGACTCAAGATAATGTGAATAGGTGGGATATAGTGCCTTGACATAAGCTATGAGAGGAATATATATCTCAACACCAGTGGATTTTATATCATGCATAATGGATCTTGCTTCTCATGCTAAGGAAAGAGGGTCATCATTTTTCAATTGAAGACTGAAGAAATTAATCATCAATTGAAAAACTTCAAGTTCAGAGTGTGAGTCATAAAATTCTTTCAACTTATTTATGGCTTCAAAGGAATTTGAAAATGGAGAAAAATGACCACTCACCTCTTCATTTACTGATGTTGCAATCAAGGCATAGGCTTTTCTATTTTTGTTTTCCCAAATGACAAGCTCCTTATCTGAAGTGGGATTTTTTGGTGCATTGTCTCCTTCTCCTTCACAAACCTCTTTCCAAAAATCATTGAAAATTAGGGTGTGTTTTATCTTCTAGGACCACTTAAGATAGTTGTATTTTATAAAGAGGACCACTCAAACAACTGATATTAGTGAATGAATTTTGAGGAAAAAAAAATTGTATTGTGTAATGTATAAAAAATGTAGGCTATTGGAAATGTATTGTATACAAAATAATGTGTGGTAAGCACAGTGATAATGGCTTTGTCAAAGGGTTTAACTAGAGAGCATAGGATGTTTAACTAGATGGATTTATTTGTTGGAAGTTATATCTCAGAGTTATATAATGGAGGGAGGGTTATGTGAAGGGTTCAAGTGAAATAACGAAGAGTTAAAATATAGCGGAGGGTTGAATGTTAATATAGAAGAGGTTTGAATGTTGACTAGCAGAGACTTATAGCAGAGAGGTGGTAAGTGGTGGTCCCATGGGAAAAATTAACTAGTGGAAATTTGGGCCCCATAGTATGGAGGCAAAGGTGGTTTACAGGGTCACGAAAGGTGGTAAGGGGAGATGGGAATTGTGGTGTCGTAACGAAGGAGAGGGGCGGTAGGTGGTGTGTGGGAAATTGAGGTGGGGGGGCACCCAACCTGCTAACTAACAGAGCTACGAGACCCCCCGCAGTCCATATGATATGTGAACCAGGGCAATCGCTACAGTTTGAAGGTGCACGAACTTTAAGTCTGGTCCATGGGAAATAAAAACACAAATTGTTTTATAAAAATTTCATGTAGACATAGTCATTCAAGCCAACATTCATGCCATTAAAATAACTTTCAAAATAATTTATGCAATTCAATAAACTATAACTCCATTCAATGAACTATATTCCATTCAATAAACTATAACTCCATTCAATGAACTATATTCCATTCAATCAACTATAACTCCAACATATACGTCATTCATCAACCATCAAAATTTTCAAGCTCTTAAAAGTACCACATGCCAAACGTCGTCATTATGCACACTTGTAGTCTCACAACACCTCCAGGTAGACACACCAATCTTCACACCGATTCAATATTTCAATGCACTAGGTTGTGAAGCAATGCCTCAATGCAACAATACAACCCCTTAAACAGTAATATAGAATATGATATGCAGTTTTTAATGCACTTAATATAGAGATAGGTATTGAACAATGCATTCAACAACAATGCAAGGAGTTTTGTAGGGATTTGAAAGAGATTTTAGTCTGCAAAAGATGCAAAATAGAGGCAGGAGGGAATTACAAGGGTAGAAAGGAAGCCAAAAATGGGTTCGGATCTGATACCATATCATGCTAAGAGGTAACTCTACAAATCGAATTATGTTATTTCATTAATATGGATCATAGATATATACATGGAGGGAGAGACTCTTAGGTTTCATCTCCCAGTGTCTCTTCATCTTCTAATTATCCTTATTTTCTATTTACAATATTTACATGGATTTACCTAATCCCAAAGATTCGGTTTCAATAGATACTCTTCCCACTTTCGTTGGTGATGCATCACATACATCCTCAAAATATCCTCAAATATATTGCTGACCCTCTCTGTCTATCCATCTCTCTATAAACGATAAGTTGTGCTAAAGGCCAACTTTGTACCTAAACCTACAAATAACTCTTCCCAGAACCTAGAAGTGAACTTGGCATCCCTGTCTAATATTATCTTCTTTAGTACACCTGTAACCTTACTATATACTTGATTAATACCTGTGCTACATTGTTAGATGAATAAGTAGACTTCACTAGAAGAAAGTGCACTACCATAGTCATCCACACAACCATAATCAAGTCATTCGTTCTAGATGTCCTCGATAAGCCTATGATGAATTCCATGGAAATTACCTCCCATTTTTACTCTGGAAACGAGATCGAATTTAGTAACCCACCTAGATGCTTACACTCTTCCCTTACCTGTTGGCAATCCAAGCATATCACAAACTCTGCCACTTCTTTCTTCAAGTTTGGCCAATAGTAGAACTTCTTCATTGATGTTAGGGTCTTCTGATATCTTAGGTGACCTAAATATGGTTTCGCATGAAACTCTCTCAATATAATATTCTTGAGCTCGTTTTCATCTGGTACATATACCCTATCCCTAAATTTGACCAAGCCATCTGCTGTGAGACAATAGCCCACATCTAGTTCACTTATACATGCATTTGTACCTGTACCTGTACTCTGTTGTAACCTATGCTTGAGATCCATGTACTTGTTATCATGTTGACCTACCTATAATATCCTAGCTTGTAAATTTGTTCCATAAGAACACATAGCTTCTATGTGGTTCACATGTATCTACCTGCTAAGAGTATCTCCAACCCTGTTCTCTTTACCTTTAATATACCTGATCTCAAAGTCGAACTCATTGATCATGGCCAACTATCCAGGTTGCTTGGAATTCAAATTTGGTTGGTAAAATAGATACCCCAATCCACTATGATCTCTCATCAGCACAAATCTCATGCCAAGAAGATAGTGCCTCCACATCTTCAATGTATGGATGATCACTACCAACTCAAGATCATGTCTTGGATAATTCTTCTTGTGCTCATTCAAGTTTTGTGATCCATAGAAGACTACCTGTCCTTCCTGCATAAGAACTCCACCAAGTCCTCTCTTGCAAGCATATTTGCATACCACAAACTCTTTTTCTGGATCTGCAATCCTTAGCACCGGAGAATTTTGAGCAACTGTTTCAACTGCTCAAAACTTGTTGCACATTATTTTGTCCATTCAAAATTATTACCTTTTCGTTGCATTGACATAACATGATACGAAATTCAAGCGAAGTTCCTTATTAATCTCTTGTAGTAACCTACTACCCCCACAAATGATCTTACCTCATCCACACTCCTAGGAGCTTCCCATTATGTGATAACCCTTATCATCTATGGATCTACTACTATGCCTTCCTTGGAGACAACATGTCCCAAGTAATGTACCTCTATATGAAAGACACTACATTTTCTAAGCTTAGCATACAAATGATTCTCTCTTTGAAATATCAACAATACTGTTAAATGTTCGAGATTTTATTCTTAATTTTTAGAATATATCAAGATGTCATCAATGAAAACAACAAAAAACTTCTCCAGATAAGGACACAACACACTATTCATTAAACACATAAAAGTAGCCAGAGAATTAGCCAAACCAAATGGAACTACAACAAACTCATAATGTCTATGCTTGGTCTGGAAGGTTGTCTTGTGAATTTCATATTCTTTAATGCATACCTGATGATATATGGAGCTTATATCAATCTTCAAGAACATTGCAGCTCCCTTCAAATTATTGAACAAATCATGAATCCTCAAAAATGGATACCTATTCTTGATGGTCACCTTTTTCAACTTCCTGTAATCAATGCACAATTTGATAGTACTATCCTTCTTCTTTACAAACAATACTCCATGGTGAGACACTTGGCCTAATGTATCCCTTTTCAAGCATTTCCTTCAACTGCAACTTTATCTCTACCAATTCTTGAGTGCTCATCTTGTATGGTGGCTTTGATGTTGGTGCTACCCTTGGTACCAACTCAATAGAAAAATCCACTTCCTTGTGAGGCAATAATTTTGAAATTTGTGTAGGAAATATATCCCAAAACTATTTTAAAACCAAGTATCTTATCAAGGCATCCACATCCTCAACTTCCTTACCTTTGTCACTAGAAATGTTCATTACAAATAACACACACCCTTTTCTACGACTGTGCTTCACCTACATAGCTGTCACCATTCTAACTTATGTTGCCTTCTTCTTACCCTGCAAGATTCTTTATTCTCCATTTTCATCCAAGCACTCAATATATTTGTCATAATATTCCACCTTGGTTCTATGAAGATACAACTATTCCATACCCAAAATCATGCTATATTAACCCAAGAACAATACATTCAAATGTATTGATGTAGACCTACCATTCAACTCAAATGCATAGGCTCTTACCCAATGATGAACTCGCTTCTTTGTACATGTAGCCAACTGTACTAACCAAGATTTTGCATGCAATTCTTTATTAAAAAAACACTTATCCACCACATTAGGATTAACATAACTATGATTAGATCGAGGGTCAATCAAAATAGAAACAACTTGATCACAAATCTTATCGTCGATCTGGATAATAAACGTTTTGTGATTTTCCTACCTATCATGTAACATTGCATAGATCCTAGGAAAGCTCTATCCAACATCCCCGTCTGTCTGCGCTTCCTGAGAAGTTTAGATCTGTGGTCTACCACTCTAATGATGTGGAAAATCTCTTCTACAATGATATTTTCCACAAGTACAACATTATATAGGCTACCATCCTGCATCCTTGTTCTACTCCTTAAACTAAAATCCCCGCCCTTTGTCATATGCATTGAACTTCTTGTGCGGTGTTGCATTCTCTTTGTTACCTATATCCTAAGGCATTACTCACTTCTTATCCCATTTCCCTTTATTCTTATCATTACCTTTCCAATCTGGTTTAGTCTCCTCAGAATTTCACTTTGATTGTTCATAACAATTATTTAGCTTCTGGACAAACTCCTCCAATGATCTAGGCCCATTAAAAGAAATCTTGTCTTTGAATGTTATCAAAAACCCACTAATGAATCTTTGAATCTTGGCATTCTCCTCCTTGAGGTAAGGCAAATACCTCAAAAACTCCAAAAATCTACTAGTGTACTCCTGATCGATCATAGATCCTATCTTTAGCTCCTAAAAATAATTTTCCTTGTCATCATAGTACCTCTCTGATCAATACGTCTTCCTAAATAGTCTCTCAAATTCACTCCAAGTCAAATCCTCCTCATAAATATCTCTAACATTCTTTACATCTTGCCACCATATATCTTCTTTACCTTTAAGACTAAATGTGGCTATTCTAGCCTTCATGTTTTCTGAATAATCATGCAATTTGAAGAACTTATTCATTCCAAGAAACCATTCTTCTGCATCCCGTGTTTTCTTCACTTCCCCATCAAATGTAGGTGGATTTTCTTTCTTGAACTCATCTGGAAAATATACCCTATCACTCCTCCTATAGATAACGATGATTACCATGATACCTATCAGAACCAGAACTAGAATAGTATCTATGTCCATCACCTCTTCGATATCGAGTATCTGATAACCTACCATCTCTAATCATGTCATATCTATTTGACCTGTACCCACCAGGAGAACTTCTACCATATGCCCCATTAGTTATGTCCTCCTATCCATGGTTGATCTAAAGTGGCCCTTATCACTGTAGTTCTGACAATCTTTGAAGTATTACTTCATTAACCTCTTCTTGTTTCTCTTGTGCCTGCATGATTCTATCATTTTATCTTTGCAACTCCTTATTGCTTCCCTCAAACTCCTCAATGTGTCTTTCAAGTCAGAGGAATGCCCAACAGCACGCTTCTCACCTGATGCATAGGGAGAGTCTTGGGAACTATAGTCTACCATCTTGCTAGTCATCTTTGTTGTTTCTCTTCCTACAAGGTATATCATGTCATTTATACCAAAATGTAAATAAACCAGCACACCTTATTATAGTTTGGGGAGGATATCTCATTTACAAGACCAACCAGATTAGCGCAATATATATATATATATATATATATATATATATATATATATATATATTAATATTATATATATATATATAATAATAAGCATAATTAGATCAACAAATAAGCATCACTTCAGTCATTATCTAGTCATCAATGCATGACCATACTAACCACATGTTATGACCTCATGCATGAAAACTACAACAACATCAATGTATGTGTAATGATATACTGGCACAGACATGCATAACTAATGCATAACCGACATACACTCATGACGATCACATAAACCAACAACACCAACAACTTCCACATGGCTACATCACTATAACCATAACCAAGACCATGCATATGCAATAAGCACATGACCACAAGCATAAGGAACACATATATGAAACCGAAACGAATGCATGACAAACACATTGTCCATCTAGTCCAAGGGGCGAACCATGCTCTAATACCACTCTGTAATACCCTCCTCCCATATCTACCCAAGTAACCATCCAACTGAGGTAAAAATGGGATGAAGAGTTACTATGATATGATTCAAGTCCCTATGCATTAGTTAAGGAAGCAGAACCAACAAAACACAAACTAACTAACCTTCTACAAATGCAATAGAACCTGTTAGCTCTGCTACATATCTTGACATTTGGAGGGCCAAATACAAGCTTGGCCATGTGTTTATGCTCAAAAGAGAGTTCATAGCAGTCATCTTCCTTCTTCTCTTTCATTCCACTTACTCTCCCTTAACCTTGCTATCTATGCTTTTCCTCCAAAACTCGGCATAAGCCCCTGTTTCTTCAAGCCCCAAAGCACTAAGTTTAAAGCCCCATAGCACCGCCACCATGTGACCCTGCGCCTCTGTAACCCACATTCGCCTTCAAATCATAGCCATTGATTCCCACATCCCGATCCAATGGTTCCCTCACCGCATTCAATGAATAACCTGCCTGTTTGTTTCCCACCGTCCGATAACCTTTGTCACGATCGAACAGTGTTTGCTCTTCCCGTGCTCGTGAAGTGATAGCCCATTAACACGCGATCGAGAGCAGTTTCTGTTGCCACGCGTCGCCCTCCAAGTGGTATCACACACCGTTGTACGTTTACCGCCCAACCCCCAATGGCGGTGCGAACAATAAGACTTACCACTCAAACCCATTCTCCTGCTCGGTAACGCCCGCTCATCTTCGAAGCCAGATGACCATTGGATCTGTCTGCCCAGGATCCAATGGCCTACGTTCATTCCACTTCCATATCTCCCACTACTCCTCGCCAAGCCATACCCGTTGTCCATCTGCTCCATTCGATGGCCAATCTTGTTCCTCTGTCTAGTTCGTCCACCTGCCATGTAGTACGCGACCTTTGATCATTCCGTGCTCCCGAAGGACGAAGATAACCAGTCTTTGGTACTGATCATAGTAGTTCCTCAAAAACCACATTCAAGAGACAGTAGGGCCAAGAATGAAAAGGACAGAGCTTGATCAAGCAAGTGTATTTAACAGTCATGGGACTCCATTCCACACGACACTCCACCTGCCCGCGAGGACAGCAAAGCACCTGAGAAGATCGGATTTATTCATTAAAGTAGGCAAATTGCACCAGAGACTCCATTAGGTATTTAAAGCATTTGGTGGTCAATTATGACACCTCCATACCTAGAATGGCCGAGTGCCTTTGTAATTCAAACTCTATATATACCCAGAAAAAAGATGTAATCAGGGTTGATGGTTGTTGTTTTGATGTAAGGTTCAACTTCTGGAGACTATAACTGCTTTGATACTTGAAGTGTCTCATCTTCATTTTCAACTAATACAAGCTTCTTTTGTTGTTAATTACTCACTTCCCATTTCTATTTTGTTCTAGGCTGTGCCTGTTATGCATTTTTCCTAAACTCTTGATGTTTAGCATTAGAGGAGCTGTCACCCTACCTCTATGTTAAAACCCTGTATGTATCACTGAATGTATTATTCAGGTTTCTTTTCACCTAATGGCAGAGAGCTATCATCCTCTCTGTACATTAGGCAACTAAATTTGCAGACCTCTTTACTGGTTGCAGCTGGCCATCACAAGGTCTTGTGCATCTACTGGTGTGGTCAGTATTCTCTATATTCACCCAATCCTTAAGTTGTGAGTAATTGGTGGTCTAAAGCCTTGTAGTCTGGGGGTGTTCATGCATGTCTGGAGTCAAGCAAAGTAGGAGTGATTATCTAGCTTGGACAAGCATCATTCCTTCAATTCATCCATTTCCAACATCATGTTGAGTTTGTAATGTTCCCAAGCGTCTGCGAGATACAACCTAGGAGAGTTTGTTGGGGTGATAACATTAATTGCTACCATTGTTAGGGAGAGGAGTTCAAAGCTTAGCTTCCCTAAGAGAACAACACAGTTCCATCTTTGATGATAGACAAAGCCTGGACACATTTCTAGTTGTAATCATCTATCTGGCGACTCTATTGGAGGATCAACCTAGTGGCGACTCCACATCATAGTTCTGGCTTAGTTTGTGAGGCATACCAGGAGAAGTCCTCAGAAATCACTAGCTAGCCCAGTGCCTGACCCTAAGAAGATTGTTAAGCAGAACAAAACATCACTGAAAGGAGCATAAAGATCAAGTAAGCCTAAGAAATCTTATGTATCTCTGCAGGAGAATATTATATGTGAGAATGTACATTTTGAAGATATAGAGCCTAACATTGTTAGTGAAGAACTACCTTCAGAGATTCATAAAGCTCCTTGTTCGTTTAGTTCCCCTTTGGACCTTAGTCCAAAGAAAGTCTCCCATACAATCCATTACATTACTTTATCTTTGTCGTCTATTTCATTGCCTCCTACTATTCGATCTACCAGTATCCTTCCACCTACCCCAGTCATGGCAGGCCAGCAAGCTCCTACAAAGATGGAAAGAATCATAGCTGCTAGGTATGGACCCTTGGTCTTGCCTATCCCTTTGAATGCCATGCCTGCAGGGGAATACCAGAAATACATGCCTAAATTCACTGGCACAGAGGGGGTAACAGCTAAAGAACACCTTGAATCTTTTTATAGTTATGCTGATAACCTGGATATCAGTGAGGATGATGTGTGGATGAGAGTGTTTGTCCAGAGCCTTGATGGTGAAGCTAGAAAATGGTTCAGAGAATTGGCCCCTAGGTCTATAGCAGACATTGAAGCATTAGATGATGTATTTTTGAAGCATTGGGGAGATAAAAAGGACCTGCTCTATTACCATACTCAGTTTGGGAACTTACAAAGGGAAAATGGTGAGCTGCTGTTTGATTTCAATAAGAGATTTAACCGCATGTACAGCAAAATACCAGCTGAAGTGAAACCCACCCTTACCTCTGCTAAGCTCACTTATGCTAATGCCTTTGATTCACGCTTCTACTTACTATTGAGGGAGAGAAGATGTGCTTCTTTAGCTGATATGCAAGATGAAACCTTGGAAGTAGAATCAAATATCATGGCTGCAGACAAGCTCAAAGGTAATGATGATAGAGGAAGACAGAGGGGGCAGTCCTCATCATCCTCAGATCTCAAGATCGATAAAATGGCCAAGATGATAGAGTCATTAGCCTCTGAAGTTTCCAAATTAAGGGTGGAGCAGCATTCAGGGGAAGGACAAGTTCCTTATACCTTTGCAAATCCAAATCCAAATCCATGTAAAGGAGAAAAGGAGCAGTTGTAGATTTCGTGAAGAAACAAAGATACCAATGAAGACCAAAGGGTGAAGACCCTTTTTTAGAAAATAGTCATGGAAGAGGAGGAGTTTGAAGAAGATGATGAGGTCCATGGTATGGAAGACAAGGGCAGTGCCCCTTTCTTAACCAAGGCTACCTATGAGAAGTCATTATCCAAAGGCCCTGCTCATAATTTGGTTGCATCTGTAGAGCAACAAGCTTATAAGTAGAAGCAACCAGCAGCAGATCCTATCATCCTCAAAGTTCCAGCCATAGAGGTAAGAGGCCTTGAAGGTTACCCTTCTTCTTTAAGTTTTCAATCAAAAAGTCAGAAGTCAAAAATACCCATGCCTCTGATTGAACCAGTGAGGAAAGAGTCCTTCAAGAAA
This sequence comes from Pinus taeda, assembly GCA_000404065.3. Lineage (NCBI taxonomy): Eukaryota > Viridiplantae > Streptophyta > Pinopsida > Pinales > Pinaceae > Pinus > Pinus taeda. The sequence continues at coordinate 248,006 of APFE030488973.1, forward strand.
TCTATCCTTAAAGAGCCTGAACCTAAAGTCAGCCCAACTTCCCATGACTATGCAAATCTACAAACTAGCCAACCTGCTGTCATCCCCAAACCAGTGATAAAAAATGGTGAAGTCAATTCCCCATCATCTTATGTTTATCTATCTGATCAAGAGACAATCCCTCATAACCACCCCCTAGGCACTGAGGCCAGCTGTAATTCAATACCCAAGATTGACATGGATAATCTCAGTCTTGATATTACGAAGCCTGCCCAGTTAGCCTCCACACAGCTTGAAAGGGTAGTTTGCTAGATCACAGAGGAAGAAGGCGCACAGATTTGGGACACCTCCTTGGATGCGGCTTGTTCTAAGAAAGCTTCAAGAGTAGGTGAACTCTTTGTGTCCCCCACACAAGAATGCATTGATTCACTATTTATATTAATTATGCAGGCCACAAAGGACACAGTCGAGTACACAGCAACCCTTATTATTTAGCAAGTCTACAAAAGCTTCCATGAAGAGCATCCAAGGATGAGAGCATACAAAGAGGGGGTGAAATATAAACCATCTCTACCTAATAAGGTCAAATGGCCTAAATGTTTTAAGGTAGACAATCAAATAAATCCAATTTTTCAAGCCTTTGATGAACCGGCTGACAGGCATATTGACCATGAGAAGGAGAAACAATTTTGATGGCCCAGTAAATGGGCAGTTTTGAAAATTATGTTGTTTAAGGTCTTTAGGCATTAAAGTTGTAAATATGTTGTTTTATTAGTTTTAGTGTAAGCTTAATTAGACTCCATGCCCAATGGAAGACTAGGAAATTTTGCTCATCTAGAATGACAGGAAAGGCAATGATCGACAGTTCTTGAGACCTCACAGGGAGGATCTCATCGCCAGAAGGAGCCAGTGTTAGCTCTGCTACATATCTTGACATTTGGAGGGCCAAATAAAAGCTTGGCCATGTGTTTATGCTCAAAAGAGAGTTCATAGCAGTCATCCTCCTTCTTCTCCTTCATTCCACTTACTCTCCCTTAACCCCGCTATCTCTGCTTTTCCTCCAAAACTTGGAATAAGCCCTTGTTTCTTCAAGCCCCAAAGCACTAGGTTTAAAGCCCCATAGCACTGCCACCACATGACCCTACGCCTCTGTAACCCACATTCGCCTTTAAATCATAGCCGTTGATTGCTGCATCCCAATCGAATGGTTCCCTCGCCACATTTAATGAATAATCTACCCATATGTTTCCCACTATCCGATCACCTCTGCCATGATCGGATGGTGTTCGCTCTTCCTACACTCGTGAAGTGACATCCCGTTAACACGCGATTGAGAGCGATTTCTACTACCACACGTCGCCCTCCAAGTGGTATTGCAAGCCGTTGTATGTTTACCGCCCAACCCCCAATGGTGGTGCGAGCAATACCACTTACCACTCAAACCCATTCTCCCTCTCGATAACGCCCACTCATCTTCGAAGCCTGATGACCGTTGGATCTATTTGCTCGAGATCCAATGGTCTGCGTTCATTCCACCTCCATATCTCTCGATACTCCCCGCCAAGCCATACTCGTCGTCCATCTACTCCATCTGACGGCCAATCTTGTTCCTCCGTCTAGTTTGTCCACCTGCCATGCAGTATGCGACCTTTGATATTTCCATGCTCTCAAAGGATGAAGATAACCAGTCTTTGGTACTGATTGCAGTAGTTCCTCAACAACCACATTCAAGAGAAAGTAGGGCCGAGAAGGAAAATGACAGAGCTTAATCAAGCAGGTGTATTTAACAGTCATGGGACTCCATTCCACATGACACTCCACCTGCCTGCGAGGACAGTAGAGCACCTGAGAAGATCAGATTTATTCATTAAAGTAGGCAAATTGCACCAGAGACACCATCAGGCAGTTAAAGAATTTGGTGGTCAATTATGACCCCTCCATACCTAGAGTGGCCGAGTGTCTTTGTAATTCAAACTCTATATATACCCAGAAAAAAGATGTAATCAGGGTTGATGGTTGTTGTTTTGATGTAAGGTTCAACTTCTGGAGACCGTAACTACTTTGATACTCGCAGCATCTTGTCTTCATTTTCAGCTAATACAAGCTTATTTTGTTGTTAATTACTCACTTTCCATTTCTATTATGTTCTAGGCTGTGCCTGTTATGCATTTTTCCTAAAATCTTGATGTTTAGCATTAGAGGAGCTGTCATCCTACCTCTATGTTAAAACCCTGTATGTATCACTGAATGTATTACTCAGGTTTCTTTTCATCTAATACCAGATAGTTATCATCCTGTCTATACATTAGGGAACTAGATTTGCAGACCTCTTTACTGGTTGCAGTCGGCCATCACAAGGTCTTGTGCATCTGTTGGTGTGGTCAGTATTCTCTATATTCACCCAATCCTTAAGTTGTGAGTAATTGGTGGTCTAAAGCCTTGTAGTCTTGGGGTGTTCATGCATGTATGGAGTCAAGCAAAGTAGGAATGGTTATCTGGCTTGGACAAGCATCATTCCTTCCATTCGTCCATTTCCAACATCATGTTGAGTTTGTAATGTTCCCGAGAATCTCCGAGATACAACCTAGGAGAGTTTCTTGGGGTGATAACATTAATTGGCACCATTTCCGAGGAGAGGAGTTCGAAGCTCAGCTTCCCTGGGAGAACGACATAGTTCCGACTTTGATGATAGATAAAGCCTGGACACATTTTTGGTTGTAATAATCTATCTGGCGACTCTACTGGAGGATCAACCTAGTGGCAACTCCACATCATAGTTCTGACTCAGTTTGTGAGGCATACCTCGAAAAATCCTCAGAAATCACTAGCAGGCCCAGTGCCTGACCCTGAGAAGATTGTTAAGCAGAAGAAAACATCACTGAAAGGAGCATCAGGATCAAGTAAGCCTAAGAAATCTTATGTATCTCTGCAGGAGAATATTATATCTGAGAATGTACATTTTGAAGATATAGAGCCTAACATTGTTAGTGAAGAACTACCTTCAGAGATTCATAAAGCTCCTTGTTCATTTAGTTCCCATTTGGACCTTAGTCCAAAGAAAGTCGCCCATACAGTCCATCACATTCCTTTATCTTTGTCGTCTATTTCATTGCCTCCTACTATTCAATCTGCCAGTATCCTTCCACCTACCCTAGTCATGGCAGGCCAACAAGCTCCTACAAAGATGGAAGGAATCATAGCTGCTCGGTATGGACCCTTGGTCTTGCCTATCCCTTTGAATGCCATGCCTGCAGGGGAATACCAGAAATACATGCATAAATTCACTGGCACAGAGGGGATAATAGCTGAAGAACACCTTGAATCTTTTTATAGTTACGTAGATAACCTAGATATCAGTGAGGATGATGTGTGGATGAGAGTGTTTGTCTAGAGCCTTGATGGTTAAGCTAGAAAATGGTTCAGAGAATTGGCCCCTAGGTCCATAATAGACATTGAAGCATTAGATGATGTATTTTTGAAGCATTGGGGAGATAAAAAGGACCTGCTCTATTACCATACTCAGTTTGGGAACTTACAGAGGGAAAATGGTGAGCTGTTGTCAGATTTCAATAAGAGATTTAACCACATGTACAACAAAATACTAGCTGAAGTGAAACCCACCCTTACCTCTGCTAAGCTCACTTATGCCAATGCCTTCGATTCATGCTTCTGCTTACTATTGAGGGAGAGAAGATGTGCTTCTTTGGATGATATGCAAGATGCAGCCTTGGAAGTCGAATCAAATATCGTGGCTGCAAACAAGCTCAAAGGTAATGCTGATAGAGGAAGACAGAGGGGGGAGTCCTCATCATCCTCAGATCTGAAGATCGATAAAATGGCCAAGATGATAGAGTCATTAGCCTTTGACGTTTCCAAATTAAGAGTGGAGCAGCATTCAAGGGAAGGACAAGCTCCTTATACCTTTGGAAATCCAAATCCAAATCCATATAAAGTAGCAAAGGAGCAGTTGCAGATTTCGCGAAGAAACAAAGATGCTAATGAAGACAAAAGGGTGAAGACCTTTTTCAGAATATAGTCATGGAAGAAGAGCAGTTTGAAGAAGATGATGAGGTCCATGGTATGGAAGACAAGGGAAGTGCCCCTTTCTTAACCAAGGCTGCCTATGAAAAGTCATTATCCAAAGGCCTTGCTCATAATTTGGTTGCATTTGCAGAGCAACAAGCTTATAAGCAGAAGCAACTAGCAGCAGATCTCATCATCCTCAAAGTTCCAGCCATAGAGGTAAGAGGCCTTGAAGGTTACCCTTCTTCTTTAAGTTTTCAATCAGAAATTCGGAAGTCAAAAATACCCATGCCTCTGATTGAACCAGTGAGGAAAGAGTCCTTCAAGAAATCTATCCTTGAAGAGCCTGAACCTAAAGCCAGCCTAGAAAACCTACAAACTAGCCAACCTGCTCTCATCCACAACCCAGTGATAAAAAAGGGTGAAGTCAATTCCCCATCATCTTATGTTTCTCTGTCTGATCAAGAGACAATCCATCGTAACCACCACCTAGGCACTGAGGCCAGATGTAATTCAATACCCAAGACTGACATGGATAATCTCAGTCTTGATATTAAGAAGCCTTCCCAATTGGCTTCCACACAGCTTGAAAGGGCAGTTTGCCAGATCACAGAGGAAGAAGGTGCACACATTTGGGACACCTCCTTGGATGGGGCTTGTTCCAAGAAAGTTGCAGGAGCAGGTGAAGTCTTTGTGTCCCCCACACAAGAATGCATTGATTCACTATTTATATTAATTATGCAGGCCACAAAGGACACAGTCGAGTACACAATAACCATTATTATTCAGCAAGTGTACAAAAGCTTCCATGAAGAGTATCCAAGGACGAGAGCATACAAAGAGGGGGTGAAATATAAACCATCTCTACCTATTAAGGTCAAATGTCCTAAACTTTTCGAGGTGGATGATCAAATAAATCCAATTTTGCAAGTCTTTGATGAACCGTCTGACAAGCATATTGACCACGAGAAGGAGAAACAATTTTGATGGCCCAGTAAATGGGCAGTTTTGAAAATTATGTTGTTTAAGGTCTTTAGGCCTTAAGGTTGTAAATATGTTGTTTTATCAGTTTTAGTGTAAGCTTAATTAGACTCCATGCCCAATGGAAGACTAGGAAATTTTGCTCATTTGGTATGACAGGAAAGGCAATGATCTACAGTTCTTGAGACCTCAAAGGGAGGATCTCATCCCCAGAAGGAGCCAGTGTTAGCTCTGCTACATATCTTCACATTTGGAGGGCCAAATACAAGCTTGGCCATGTGTTTATGCTCAAAAGAGAGTTCATAGTAGTCATCTTCCTTCTTCTCCTTCATTCCACTTACTCTCCCTTAACCCCGCTATCTCTGCTTTTCCTCCAAAACTCGACATAAGCCCCTGTTTCTTCAAGCCCCAGAGTGCTAAGTTTAAAGCCCCATAGCACTGCCACCACATGACCCAGCACCTTTGTAACCCACAGTCGCCTTTAAATCATAGCCGTTGATCACCGCATCCTGATCCAACGGTCCCCTTGCCGCATTCAATGAATAACCTGCCCGTTTGTTTCCCACCGTCTGATCACCTCCGCCACAATTGGACGGCATTCGCTCTTCCCGCGCTCGTGAAGTGATAGCCCATGAACACGCGATCGAGAGTGGTTTTTGTTGTCATGCATTGCCCTCTGAGTGGTATCACATGTAACCCCCAACAACAGTGTGAGCAATACCACTTACCGCTCAAACCCATTCTCCTGCTCGGTAATGCCCACTCATCTTCGAAGCCCGATGACCATTAGATCTGTCCGCTCGAGATCCAGCGGCCTGCGTTCATTCCACCTCCATATCTCCTGGTACTCCCCACCAAGCCATACCCGCCACCCATCTACTCCATCTGATGGCCAATCTTGTTCCTCCATCTAGTTCGTCCACCTGCCATGCAGTACGCGACCTTTGATCGTTTCGTGCTCCCGGAGAATGAAGATAACCAGTCTTCGGCACTGATTGTAGTAGTTCCTCAACAACCACATTCAAGTGACAGTAGGGCCGAGAAGGAAAAGGACGGAGCTCAATCAAGCAAGTGTATTTAATAGTCATGGGACTCCATTCCACATGACACTCCACCTGCCCGTGAAGACAATAGAGCACCTGAGAAGATTAGATTTATTCATTAAAGTAGGAAAATTGCACCAGAGACTCCATCGGGCAGTTAAAGCATTTGGTGGTCAATTATGACCCCTCCATACCTAGAATGGCTGAGTGCCTTTGTAATTCAAACTCTATATATACACAAAAAAAAGATGTAATCAGGGTTGATGGTTGTTGTTTTGATGTAAGGTTCAAGTTCTGGAGACTATAACTGCTTTGATACTTGCAGCGTTTCATCTTCATTTTCAGCTAATACAAGCTTCTTTTGCTGTTAATTACTCACTTTCCATTTCTATTTTCTTCTAGGCTGTGCCTGTTATGCATTTTTCCTGAACTCTTGATGTTTAGCAATAGAGGAGCTATCATCCTACCTCTATGTTAAAACCCTATATGTATCAGTGAATGTATTATTTAGGTTTCTTTTCACCTAATGCCAGAGAGCTATCATCCTATCTGTACATTAGGGAACTAGATTTGTAGACCTCTTTACTCGTTGCAACTGGCCATCACAAGGTCTTGTGCATCTTCTGGTGTGGTCAGTATTCTCTATATTCACCCAATCCTTAAGTTGTGAGTAATTGGTGGTCTAAAGCCTTGTAGTCTGGGGGTGTTCACGTATGTCTAGAGTCAAGCAAAGTAGGAGTGGTTATCTGGCTTGGACAAGCATCATTCCTTCCATTCACCCATTTCCAACATCATGTTGAGTTTGTAATGTTCTCGAGCATCTCTGAGATACAACCTAGGAGAGTTTCTTGGGGTGATAACAGAACCCGGAGGAGCCATGTATCCCATTCAGGTGACCATCCCTCGACATGGGCATGCATGTGACTAGGACTCTCTAGTCTCTCTCCTAATAAGGCATGCATGTGACTGGGAACGTTTCAAGGTAGTTTTGTGCCAACGACTCCAGATTTTATGCTACTTTCCAGGGCCAGGACTCAGGCCACTACCTAGAACTCCATGAATCAAGTAATAAAAAATAACATTGAAACAATGATACAGATGAAAATATTTGAATGAGGACTTGACTGGACCCCTTCTAGCCATGACACACATTTCATGAAATATGTCACAAATATGCATCCTATAGGTTTAAACAACATATTTGAGCATAGGGGTCTCAATATTATCTCAGAATCACTAAGAAGCATTGCTGCCTCATCACAATAATTGCATTACCATCTATTAATCCATATATTCATTGTACATTCAGTGATTAACCAAAACAAGATGAGAACCATACATTTTGACTATCATAAAACTCATTCCTAACAAGCATATAACTAACAAAAATATCAAGGATATAACAACCATATAAGCCACATATAAAAAATTATATTTACCCATAAAATACAATGGAGAAAGATATCTCTTCTTGATGATTTCATAAGCCAACCAAGTATGGGACTTCCTCGAACCACCCCCCCATAGACTAGGCTGAACCAAATCTTTCTTTTAGCCAATCATCCTCGTGCCCACATTCTAAGAATGAATGTGGGATCTCATAAAACAAATAAATCAAAACCATCCAGGGCTTCTAGAGGCCAAACCACCTCAACCCTCAACCAAAGATTCCACCTCATGGTCAAACATTACTAACCATCACCAGATTGATCTATAACCAAGCTGTCCAGGATCCCAACTAATCACTCATGCATTTGGGATGATCATTATAACTGGTTGAAATGGGTCTAGTTACCCCTCACTCTCCTTGGTGACTTCTGGTATTCCTAATTACTTATCAACGAGAAGATTCAATTACGTACCCTCTTGCAAGTACCTTTCAAGAAAGAAATCATCAAGTTGACACAAGGTGCTAGGTCCCTATAATATTCATGTAGCCCATTTATTGTTATTGTTAAGGTAGCCCCCTATTTCTATTATTATGCACATGTACCCCCCATACTGTTATTGGTGTGCCCCATAGAAGCCCACTATTTTTATTGTTATGTCCTTAGATTATTCTTGTTATGTAGGCTCTAATTATATTGTGACCCCTTAGACTCCTATATATACGAAGGACATCTTATCATTTGTATCATCCAAGAATTGTTCATTTATGTGATGTAAAGGAGGTTTCCCCCTTGAAGGGGCCATTTCTCAAGTTGTTGATTTATCTTTTACTCTATTTTGTGAGCTAGTTGCATAACATTTGGTATTAGAGCTTTGGATTCTAGGGTTTTGCTGCTTCAAATAGGTCATCTTGGTATTTTTGCTATAAATTATTTCTACGAGGTTGCAGAAGCTAAAATTTCAACCACATGGAGCCACAATTGTGTTGAAATTTGTGTAAAAAATTCAAAGCTTGGTTCACTATATTTTCTGAGATATGGACCGAAGAAGTTAGTATTTTTGTAGGCTCTAAAATTCATTCTCAAACAGGTGACCTAGGGAAAATATTCATAACTTTTTTTCTAAGGATCAAAATTAAATTTTGTGAAAAGAAACTGAAATTGCACAAACTTTGGTTTTTCTTATATCATTTTCAAAGCCGAAGTTCGAAATAGTGACACGTGGCACTCCGTACAAGTTCACTCTACTGATCCAATCCATAATCAAGCCATCGTGGGATATTTGGCATAACTTTCTCTTGAAGAATCCAATATTGGTTTGACTTATGGGAATCGAAAGAAGACATAAAGGGTTACCACAGGACGAAATTTGAGACCTTGGGAGGCTGGAATTATAGAGATAAAATAGTTTCAATGTCATGCTCCTAAAAGTAAGAAAAAAAAGTGTGTATTTTTTTAAAAAACATTGCATGACTTTTTTTTAAAAAATTCGTTTGAAGTGATTCAAAAGCCATAGTGAAGCATATATATCATTTTTTTATTCCAAAATTCCTATAAACAAAAAATGGATACACCCTATAAGCAACCAGAAAGATATACTATGATGCATGAAGAAGAGGAATAAATACAACATGATATATCAAAAAGACAAGACCAAGTGCAACAAATTTCGCTCTCCCAAAGAGTAACGAAAAATGAAATGGAACCTAAGATAGATGGTTTAGAAGAAAACATAAAAGGCAACATGGAGGTTTTTAAAGCATACACGGATGCGATGAATGTCAAGTTGGAAGGGTTGACAAATTTGTTGCAAGAAAGGCTTCTCAGTGGTGACAAGGTAATCCACGAAAATCATTATGAGGACAAAAGGAATATGAATTATGATTTTAGAGACTCCAATGTGGGGTTTAAGAACCACCACATTCCAAACATATATATGAGGAAGTTTAATGGCAAGGATTTGGTAACATGGATACTACAGATGAAGAAATATTTTGATGTACATGATGTGCAACACACACAAAAGGTATGCATTGCATATTTATATTTAGAAACCAAACAATTTGTATGGTATCAATGGATTTGTTCTCATAAACCACTTGTCACTTGGTAATTTCTTTTGGAGGAAATGATAACACATTATCAGGATACAAAGAGAAACGCCTTCTTTAGCCAATTGACAAGTCTCAAACAAAAGGGTTCAATGGTGGAGTAGATTGAGGACTTCCAAGAATTCAATATCAGGGTAAATGATATTCTAGAGGAGAGTAGGATTGATTTATTCCTATGGACTTTAAAATATAACATCTAACATGAGGTTCGCCTTTGGGAACCTTATTCATTGGAGAAGGCATTTATCATGGCAAGAAAAGTTGAAAGCAAAATTATGACAACAAGGAAGTCTATCTCTCAAAACTATAAATATGGAAGTGTTGTTGCTCTTATCCTTCCACAACCTACAAGGTTGACACCACAAAAATTGGAAGAAAAAGGAGAAAAAGGCTTTGTTATAGTTGTGATAGCAAATACACTAAAGGTCATAAGTGTGCTAAGAAGAAATTATTTTACATGGATTGTTTTGAGGAAGAATAAAAGGAACAATAAATATCAAAAGAAGAGGATATACACCAGGAACCAAACCCGAAGAAACAAGAAATGAATCTAACCATATTTTGTAATGCATTGGCGAGAATTACCACTCCTAAACTGTCAAGGTAGAAGGATATATCAAGAAGAAAAAGGTAATAGTGTTGATTGATTGACGTAGTACCCATAATTTTATTAATTTTAAGATGCCCAAGGAATTAAATTGCTTTCTATAGCCACCACTAGAGTGTCAAGTGATGGTTTCAAAGGGAGGAACTATAAATTGCTATGGAAAGTGCCATAATATCAAGATAACCTTGGGGGAATATGTATTGAATAGTCCAATTCTTTCCATTCCAGTGGGTGCTAATGTTGTTGTACTAAGAGTCCAATGGTTGCAACCTTTTGGGATGGTAACTTTTAAAATCCAAAAATTTTCTTGAATTTTTTGTGGAAGGAAAGTGTTAGGTTCCTATACCAATAGGAGTCATAATTTTTGAATGACTGAGATTAAAACCTGTAATATGTACATACCTCTTCTTTCTGAAAATGTTTTCCATATTAAAAAAAAAATTAAAAAATGTAAAGAGGGTATGTCCTAATTGAAAATCAAAGGACAAAAAGAATAAAAAGGTCAAAAAAGATGAAAAATATGAACCCCAAGAAAAGAAAAGACCATGAAAGTGTGCTAGTCAAAATTTCCAGTACTATTTACTTTTTATGCTGAATAAATGATTGTGTGTAGTTTGTAACCTATGCCACAATCCATGATAGTCAAAATGTTTAAACTTGCCTATTTCATGTTTCAATTTCATGTTTATAGATAGAGGATAAAAATCTGACCAAATAGTGTAATCTTCGCAGATAAATAGATTAAGTAGAGTAAATAAAAAAGGAGCTCAACTATTTAATTTGAGCCCTTGGATGTAATAAGGTTAGATTTAATTAGATTATCATTGTAAATAAAATAAAAATGTTGATAAGGGTTTGCTAGATCAAAATGCACCCTAATAAAGAGAAGTAAAAATGGCAGGATGAGTAGATGGGTAAGTAGAAGAAAGGTTGCAGAATTGTGATGATTGTTAGACAAAAAACATATTGATCACCCTCATCATGAAAGTTCTAAGTATGAATGAGAAATTGGACTGACATAAAGTTCACAAAGTCAAATTGATTAATTTCTCCTCACTCATTTCACCCTTTACTTAACTAATTTCCCACAATAAGGTTGAAGTACCCAAAATCTTAAATCAAAGGGGCTCAAAGCATTTCTATGACTTCTGGAAGGACTGGACCCCTGACCCAATGACTTATAGATCTTAAGTACTAAAATCTCCTCATAAGCATTCACCCCCTCCAGTTCATGCATTTTCCCCTAATAAATCCCTTTTCCTAAGGTGAAAACACCATTTTGCTAAGGAAAGGCAATCACCGCCATGAATACCCCTTTTTATGAAAAACCCACAAAAATGCACTTAGCCTAAGTTGTAATGTTTCTATGTAAAAGGTGAAGGAATTACAAAAGCACATTATGCTTAGCGCACTTCATTTATCTCTCGTAACTTTCATATTAACATTCAACATTATTTATATGTTAATTCCCGAAAAATAAACCATTTCCCGTATATATTTTATTAAACCCCTTTAATATTAATATCCCTACCCCGAAGTGTTATAAACTTTATAATATCCAAACCTCGACAAACGCATAATTAATGGATTTGTGATTAATTAAAGTCAAACCCATTCACCAATCATATCCCACACGATAGTTTAATCCCTGCTTTAAACCCTCATTAAGCTAAAACCGTCGTGTTTAAATGCCCATCTGGCCCCTCCATTACCTTCCGTGTAACTCTCGTGCCCAACCACCACACGATCTTCCCCCTCCCCACCCAACGGCCCATGTTTATTTCAAAAGGGCCTAAAACTCGAGCGATACCTGCTCGAAATGGGTTGTTTTCCGTCGAGCCCCCGAGGCGACATGACACTCGATGAGTGGAATCGGGTGGCTTCCCCCAATACCGCCAAGCGCCCAAAGGCTATGCGAAGAAAACCACTTACCTCTAGCCCGCTACCCGCCAAATCTATCATTGTTCATCCCACTACAAGAAAAATGGTCACTATACACCTGTACCCGCAAAATCTATCATTGTTCATCCCGCTGCAAGAAAAATGGTCACTATACACTTGTACCCGCCAAATTGACTGTTTGTGCATAAATCCAAAAAGGCCCCAAATCATTTTTTTTATCATTTTTAACTGTAATTTTCCATGTGGGCACCTGTGAATGTTGAAAGTCGTCAACCCACATACACCTGCACTCTAAAGACGCCAAAAGCTCCCAGATTGCCTTCTAGCCTAATTGAATCCTTTTCAACTGTTCAGAATTTCCAGTTACCTGGTTCACACATCGTTTTCTTCAATTCTAGGTATTTAAGCCACAATCCATTGAAAGCCCTGTTAAATTTCTCAATCAGTCTCTAATCTTTCTTAATTAGAATTAAAGGAAACTTTAATAACATAAAACCCACCTGGAATTGAACCCCCATTGGCTCAAAGACTAAAAATCTACTTTCCCCCATTCTTAAATCCACAAAAACTAAGAATGGTTTGCCATAGATGTCAGGCCAATTACTACTCCTCACCTAGACCTAGACCACCTTCCTCTTGCTAATAAATATTTCCAAATCAAGGACACCTATGTCCCTGAATCTGCTATCAAACTATACTGTCGATGCAGAGACCAATACCTCAACCACGCCGATAAAATAGGTCTTTGGGAGTCTAATTTGCCCAAATACGAATTCCCTGAGGTGCACATCTTTCTAGAAATCGTCCATTATTGCCATGCAAAATATATTCCCAGTCCAAGAGCAATGATGTCCCCTGATCAAACCATATTTTTCACCATCACTGATGAGTCAATCAATGAAATACTACAACTACAACCAAGGCAGAACTTAACCCCTATTTCAATTGGAGACCTACTAGAAAAAATTCCCAAGCTTACCACTACCAAACTTGGTGAAATGCTCCAAACGTTCATCAAGTAGGAAAAGCATGTCCCAACAGATCCTCCTCCATATGTGGCTACCATGTTTTCCCCATTTGGTGAGGATATAGTAGCAATGATTTCTTGTGTTTTAGGCTATACCACCAATGAGTACATAGATGAAATCATTTTAGCCTTCATTTCCATTGTTTCTCCTAGACAGCCCCCTGCTATCATGTATGATTATGCCAAATACATAGCTGATAGGATGCATGAACAATTTCTAAGAATGAGTAATGAAAGAGTATTTAACTACTCTTTAGTTTTGTACCACCTTTTCTTATATTAACAAGCTGACAAGTTCCCTTTCACTCTCCAAACACTTGACACTAAAGGTCATCCTAGGTCAGTAATTTTTTGGACTCCTTTGATACATAAGTATGATTCCACATATCCATACACATATTTCATTCATCTCTTTGTACATCCAGTAGTGACCATGCTGCTAGGAAGTCCTCCTCCAAGAATCAGTTCAAATATCAGGAGGATCTTGCAGCTGTCAAAACAACACAAAGTGGGAGATTGGTACTTGTACCAAAATCACGCAAAAATTAGGATCTATGGCTGTGAGTTGGCCCCATATAAACTGCCCAAATACCTCCCAATGAGGTCATTTTCTCTAGAGTACTACAGGCAAATAATCAACTCAGATGAGGTGCATTTTGTTAAGGCCAAAAAGAAGGCCCAACTCAGAATCAAAGATCAACTAGGCCCCTTTTTATGTGATAACAGAGAAGCTGGGAAAGAAGTAGAGGAAATCCTTCAGAGACTTAAACTAAAAGAAAGTTTCATGTGGAGATATGACCCATGTGACTTCATTTGCAACACGAGATAGAAAAACAAGATGGCTCCCTACATTCACCACCGAATCCCTGAGATAGACAAATATGCAAACCAATTGGAATGGTTGGAGAATACTTTAGTAGACAGGGATAGCACTGAAGTAGCAGTTGAAAATTCTCTAATTAATTTAGAGAAAAGGCTTGATGAAGGTTCTTTCCTGTAGGTGCCAGAAGAATCTCAAGCACAAACTGAATGATAGGTACAAATTGAATCTCATATAGAAGAAGAGTCCCAGGTGCAATAAGAGTTAGAGAAGCCAAACCTATCAAGGGAATTAAGTCAAACATGTATACAGGAGCCCACTAGGAGTACTCCCCCTAACTAGCAAACTCCTCTGAATGAGGAGAAAAGCCTCAAAAGGAAGAGGGAAGAGGCCACTACATCAGGCAGAGCAACAACACAAACATACGAAAAGACTAGCTTAGTCAAAAGGGAGAGGTTAAATATTGTTTCAAAACAAGAATTCACAGAAGAAACTGGTGGGGCCACCAGCATTGAAAGAGAAAGAAGCAAGCCAGCCGCTCCCTTTGGGGGCACACTAGAACCTTCTACATCAAACACTCAGATGTTGGAAGGCAACAGAGTGTTGAAGTGTCCTCCTTTAGGATGCCAGCTGATAGAGATCAAGACATTAGAGAAAGGTACAAGGATATAAAGGCAGGGAATGAGAGGCTAAAAGCCCAAACTTATGCACAATACCCAAAGATGGCACCTACAAACTAGACAAGGCTAATGTCAACCTATGATGTGAAAGAGGGCAAAATGTAGATGACATTTATGAAGCCCACTACTCAACAACCAAGGACAACAACGGACTTCAAAAGGGTAGATTTCAAAGTACTAGCAAAGGAAATACATCCTATTGACCAGATTGAGCTACAAAAATAGATAGGGGAGATGATTTACTCCACCTTGACAAGGAAAGCCATCACAGCTCACCAATTGCAAAATTCCCTAAATAATATATCAGCTCAATTCCAATTGGAAAGGGCCTCTTCACATGCAAAAGACACCAGAATGAAGTCCTTAGAGGACTTAATCATTGAGTTGGGACATGATCCCAAACATGTGAAGGCCACTAAAATACTGATCAAGAAGAAAAATGATGACATGGCTGCTTCAAAGAAGCAACTTAAGATTCTACCATTACATCACCCATAGACAGCAGAAGTCCTAGAAAACCAGAAAGGACAAGAAGAGCTCATGGACTTGGTCCTAAAGCTAAATGACCAATTGAAAGAAACAGAGAAAGAATTGGACACACTGATTCAATCCAAACAAAGTGAACTGGCCACCACGTCTACAACTGCCATTCCCATAGTGACAACTACAGCTCCCTCAACACTGGCGACATCCTTGGCACCAACAGCTCCACCTTCCACAACACTGCCAGTCACAACTAAGTCTACAACAACAGGTAATTCAATAGAACAAATAGTAGAGCTAGTGAAAGTCATGGAGGAAATGTCCATCCAGGCAACAAAACTTAAAAGGCTTAACGAGAAAGTGGCAAGCCTAGAAACTGACTGCAAGCTTTCCCAGATTTAGTAGACAGAAGAAATGCAGAAAGCCCTAAGGATGGGTGAGAAGATTAAGGTCCTAGAGAAGGATATAACTCTACAAAAGCCACCAGGACAGACTAAGGAGATGCTCTAGGGCAATATCAATGACTCTGTCAATGATATTTGGCCATCAATTCAAGTAATATTTGAGAAAACAGAACTAGTGAAAGTGGCCACTGAAGCAATTCAAAAGGTAAAGGAAGACTTAGGAGACCAGCTTAAGGATGCTAATTGACTCATCCACTCCTTGAACAGTAAGAACAGGCATGAACTAAATGAGCTTGGCGTGGAGGACATAACAAAAACCAACATAGAAGTAAAAAAGGTTCTTTCTAAAAGAAACCTTATGCTTAACTTGGAGGAAAAATGCCATAACATGCAGGTGGGCATTGACAGATTCATGGAAAAGTTTCAAATTTTGAGGGATAAAGGCCTTCCAAGTCCTATGGTCATCCATGACAAGCTAATGACCCAATTAGACTACACTGATAGATTAAGGAAGTTGTCCAAGGAACAGGCAAGCGCTTCAGGTATCAAAGCCTTGCCAACAGGGAAAGTATTGTATGATAATTTGGAAAATATATTTTTCCTAGAGCATGAGGTAAGACATCTCTTCGTCACCAAGCATAATTTTGCTAAATACACTGAGGCAGACGAGATCTATAGGATAATTCTCAAAGTAAAGTTACCTAAGGATGAATGGTGGGAAAAAATGACAGATTTACTATAAGTTACCACAGTAAATTTGAATGGCAGCAAGATGAAATAGGGGAACGGGGTCAAAGAGTAGCAGGTTAAAGAGTATTAGTAAAAGACTAAAGACAAAGATGATTACAGTGTACAAATATCAGCCAGCTTAAAAGGGCTCAAATTCAACTACCACAACCAACACTATCATAATAAGAGGGACATCATGATGCAATTTTCCATCTATATCTATCTTCATGCTTGAAGATATTTTTATTTCCTCAATTAAATCTCAAACTATAATCAGATATTTTGTAATATTTTTTATATAAATACTTCTCATTTCGAAGTATTTTGGGTGGATTCAAAGAGATTTCTGTAGACTTGTATCTAAAATCAAAGTGTTGTTGTATCAAAAATGGATTGGCTTGCTAGATCATGGAATAAAGTTCAGACATTTTACAGGATACTTGTGTAAAGCGCAAATCAAATAAGTATTCTCTCATGTGCATTATTGTTTTTCCTTATGTTTATTAATAATCGTATGTGTTTCTATGAAATCTGAATGGTAAACTAGGAATGATATTTCAGAACTTGATTTAATGCTCTCTGTCTTGACTGTTTACCTTCTTAATATTTTCTGCTCAACTATCTTAGTTAGGGAATTCTTAAATTCTCCCTTTCTTCCGTAGTTTCTCCTTGTGATCTATGTAGCAAAGGATTCTTAAGTTCTCTTTGTTGATGATCACCCTCTGTTCCTCATTTTAATCCCAGACTAAGGATTCTTCATTACCCTTTTACTATGGTTAGAATCATTCCACCCATCAGCCCTTTGAATATTTTCTTTTTGCTTTGCTAGCTTGCCCTGTGAACAATCCAAGCTATCCTTTGATTGACTTCATATCCCAATGGATTAACCTAGCTCTATCCATTTGTTCCAAAAATTCCACCAACCAACTTTTAATCAAAATCAAAATCCTCATGAACACTAAGAACTAGCCTAAAATCTAAATAAAAACAAAGTTAAATTATAAAGAGAGAGCCCTCTCTGGACTTAGGTTGGCTAGAACCTGAGTCTAAAAGATTTGGTTTGTGGTTACCTTGGATTATTCCTTCTTTGATAACTTCTAGGGAAAACTTCTGAGTGATAACATAGTGGTGACTCCATTGGGGAATCAAATCCTCAGTCTTAATAAATCTTTGAGAAATTTCAAATCTTTTTTTCAAGCATCTTGAAGGGTTTATTAGAAGTTATTTACAAAAGTTTCATAAAAAGAAAGTAACTAGAAAAGTTTGAAACTCTGGCTTCAAGGAGAACTCACTATACTAGGGCCAACCCAGACCCAAATCCTTCCCATGTATTTGATAATCCTAATTTGATTTCAAGAATATCTAGAAGACAAGAAAGTTCAGTCAGTCCTACACCTTCAATTAAAGTAGATTCATGCCCTGATGAGTGGTTGTTTTTAGAAGACCTCCCCTTTGACGAATCATTTGACCTTTCCCTATTTACAACAAGGTCTAAAAGTGCACTTGATTACATAGTTCTAGATCCAGAATTTACAGCAGAACTTGAAGTCCAAAGGGAAAACTTGTCAATTGATTAGTATATTCTAAATCCCCCTCAATCATCCCTCACTACTATTAAGATCCCTGAGCTTTCTGAAACAGTTTCAACTCCCTTTAGATCACCGTTATTCCCTTCCATCTCTGAAGTTCATTCCTCACCTCCATTTATACCTCCACTTCCCCACCAACCTACCATTACACATCAGTCACCCAGTACTCCCAGTTCCCCATCACCCACTGTATCACCTTTTGGTACCCAAACTCCACTTCTTAGTCCTGCCCAACTTAGAGCCATGGAAAATAGATATGCTCCTCTTGTGTTGCCTGCTCCACAAGGTGCGATGCCACAAGATTACAAGAACAGAATTGTCCAATTTGATGGTATAGGAACTTACATAGCACAACAACATACAAACAAAATGATAGATTTCTTTGAATTACATGAAATTGATATTGGAGATGTCAAAATGAGACTGTTTGCTCAGACTCTAGCTGGTGATGCAAGAACATGGTTTAGATCTTTACCTGCTAATAGCATAGACACTTTAGAAGTATTTTATTAGCAATCTTGAAATAGATGGGAAAAGAAAAAGAAGCCTTTGCAGATCCTTTCAGAATATGAAAATATCAAGAGAGGACCAAATGACACAGTCTAGGATTAGTGTACTAGATTCAAAAATATTTACAATGCAATACTAGTCAATCTCAGACTCCCACCTGGCTTAGCTCTAATAAAGTTTCCTGATGGGTTTGATACTGATATGGTCTTCCAACTTAGAGAGAGAAACCCTCCAACTTTAGAAGACATGCAAAGTGTAGCAGTTAGTGTAGAAGCTAATTTGCTAGGAAAAAGAGCTAGGGTTAGGAATGAAAGGAGAGGACCCCTGAAAGATGAAGCCTCATCCTCTGACCTTAAAATAGATGCTCTAGATAAAGGAATGGAAAAATTGATAGATAGAATAGAGAATATTGAAAGGAAGCCTCACTGGGATTATCAACAGACACCTCGAGTGAGAAATCCAAACTTTAAAAAGAATCAAAATCAAAACACTAGAAAAATGGACCTGATCAGAATATTAGGCCTCCTTTTCAGGAAAGTTATGTTGAAACTTCCCATTTAGAAGACCTTGAACAAGACACACAAATTAACTTAATGGGATTAGATGAGGAGGAAACTGTCTTTTTTACTCAAGATGATCAGGAACTACACATGCTTCAACAGTTGCAAACCTAATCAGGAGAATCATTCGATTACAAGCAAGGGTATGATTCTGCTCTCTTCGAAGTGCACAAATAGTACAACTCGAGGAGTAAAAAGAACACTGATACTCCTGACCAAAACAAGAAAGTAACACCAAATCAACCTAAGAAGATCAAAGTAGTTCCAGTTACAAAAACTCTCCAAATCCTCTCTAGACCAAATCAGAATCCTTCTGGTCCTACCATTGTAGATATAACCAATGACCAACCCCCTAATGATCAACCATCCACTTCAATCCCCTCCAAGGAGACAGTGGAGGAATCTCCAAATATCATATTAGAAAATCCATAGAAAAGGACTTCAAATGCAAAAAAAGAAGATCAACCTACTCCAAATCCTACCATGAAAATTCCAAATCCTCAAACAGAGAATGCTCCTTTGCCTTTCAATTTGGGAGCAGAGGTGGCTAAGCTAAAAATTTCAATTCCTTTAATAGAGTTGATTAAAAATGAAACTTACAAGTCTCAAATAAGCAAAACCTTTAACTTTGTTGAGAATGAAGACTTTGTTAACTTATTTGATGATCAACCTAAGCTTATATTCAGTTTTGATGTTAATGGCAAACCATTAGAAGGAGGGATACCACCCTTTTATATTAGCCTTAACATTCATGATAAGATCTTACACAATGCAATGTTAGATTCTAGGGCTTCACACAATTTAATGCCTAAATCTGTTATGGAAAAATTGAACTTAGACATCACTAGGCCTTACAAGAACCTGTTTTCATTTGATTCAAGTTAAGTAAAGTTCCTAGGGATAATTAAAGACCTGTGTGTTTCCTTAGTACAATATCCTGCTAAAACAATTCTCATGGACATAGTTGTTGCTGATATACCACCTAAATATGGCATGCTATTGTCTAGATCATGGGGAGCTAAACTCCAAGGATCTTTGCAACTTTACATGTCATATGCCACAATTTCAGTCTTTGGATATCCTAAAAAACTTTATAGAGAGACCCTAATGAAAAATGTAGTGAGTAGTCAGGCTAGGCCTCAAAGCTTTCGTATCTATTCCATGCATTCTGACATCGATTGTTTTATTCTATACAATGCTAAACAAACATAAGAAACCACTTCAAACAACACTATTTCAGAACCAAAAGAAATTGCAGTTACAATTCAAAATGAAATTGTCCAAACTCAAGAGCTTTCAAACAAAAAGGATGATCAAGATAACTTAATCAAAGAAGATTTTTCCCCCCAGACAGTAAGAATTATGAAAATGAAATATTATGGCATATTTAATTTGATGGATCAGTGAACAAGTTGGGAGTAGGAGCAGAAGTGTGGATTTACAATTTAGAGAATGATTACTCAGAGGGCCATTCCTGCACACTGAATTTCAAATCCACCAACAACATGGATGAGTATGAAGCACTTCTTTTAGGTCTCCAATTGGTTAAAAAGTTAGGAGCTATAAAAGTTTCTATTATGGGAGATTCTCAGTTGGTTATCAAACAAATTAATGCTGTATATATGACCAAAGACCCTAGATTAAGTTTTTATAGAGGAACAGTTGTAGAAATATTGATCACTTTTCTAGAAACTAAGCTTGCAGTCATTCCAAGGAAACATAATATGTAGGCTCATAGTTTAGCAATGTTTTCCAGCACTTGTAAGTTACCATTTCAACCTAATCATCAACACACTGTTGAGGTTAGTCACAGATCTGCTATCCCAGACAACTTTAAAAAATGGCAAGAATTTGCTAATGACCAACAAATCAATAATTTTTTAACTTTAGAGGAAGAATTTGTAAATATCAATATAGATACTGACATAACATTAGATCTTGATCTTATAGATAAAATAGAAATTAACAAATTAGAAGATGAAGAGATAGATAGATTCCATCCCACAAAATTTACAAAATCAGATGTACAAAACCTAAAACAATTTGAAATTGAAGAGATAATTAACGAAGATTCTGAAATCATTAATCTCAAAGACAACTTTTTGCCCAAAAGATTAACCCCTTTAGAATACTTGTTTGATTCAAATGATGTCCCTGGAAAACCAAAGATGGAACCCTTACAATCTAATATAGAGGAGTGCAACATAGGGACTGAGGAAAATCCAAAATTGATAAAACTTTCAAAGTCTTTACCTCTTGCTAAAAAAGTGAAATACATAGAACTACTAAAGGAATTCCAAGATGTCTTTGCTTGGAGTTATGAGGACCTCAAGTCCTATGACACCAGCATAATACAACACACCATCCCCATAAAATAAAATCAAAAACCTTTTAGACAGAAGCTTAGGAGGATTAATCCTATTCTATTGCCTTCTATTGAAAAGGAAATCAGAAGAATGTATGAAACCAAGATAATAGCACCAATTAGATTCTCTGATTGGGTTTCAAATTTGGTGCCCATAAGGAAAAAGACTGGTGAGATTAGACTGTGTGTTGATCTTAGGAATCTCAATAAGTTTCACTTAAGGACATTTACCCTCTCCCTAAAATGGATCATATATTACAAAGGGTAGTAGGGTCAACCGGGATCTCATTATTGGATGGGTTTTCTGGTTACAATCAGATTTTAGTTCACCCAGATGACCAGGCCAAAACAGAATTCACTACTCCTTGGGGCACATTCATGTATGTGAAGATGCCTTTTGGGTTAAACAATGCAGGGGCCACTTTTCAAAGAGCTATGGATATAGCTTTTGTTAAGGAAATCCACGACTTACTAGTAATATACTTAGATGATATCACTGTATTCTCAAAATTTGATAAACAACACTTAGAGCACCTAAGGCAGGTCTTCATCAAATGTAGGAAGTATGGAATTTCTTTGAATCCTAAAAAATATTTATTTAGGTGAGAAGAGAGTAAATTGTTAGGCCACATAATCTCTAAAGATGGTATCCGAATAGACACTGGAAGAGTTGAAGCCATCTTACAGATACAACATCCCGGGAGCATCAGAGAATTATAGGCCTTTTTAGGAAAAATAAACTTTCTTAGGAGATATATTTCTAACTTAGCAGAATTAGTTAGATCAATGAATAACATGTTGAAGAAATATTCAACCATAAAATGGACAGTTGAGGCTAGGAATTCTTTTGAAGATATTAAGATAGCCTTAACAAAAACACTAGTTGTGATCAGTCCGAAGTTCGATAGGGATTTCATTATATTTTCCTTTGCATCAGAACACACAATTGCTATAGTCCTATTGCAGAAAGATGATGAGGGTTATAAACAACCTATTGCCTTTTGTAGAAAAGCCCTGAGAGATGCCCCTTTAAAGTACAATATAATGGAAAAACAAGATTTTGCTTTGGTCGAAGCTATCAAAGATTTTAGAGTTTACATTCTATATTCTCATGTAATAACCTATGTCCCCAATGCAGTAGTCAAGGATATCCTAACTCAGGATGGTCCAGATGGAAAGAGAGGGAAATAGATTGCTACTATATTAGAATATGACCTAGAAATCAAGCCAACAAAGTTAATCAGAGGCTAAGGTTTAGCCAAGCTCATGGCTGAATTGAACTTTCAAGCCTTAGACATAAATTTTATTGCAGAAATGGATAATGGAGAGGAGATGGTGACTCCACCAATCAGCCGGGCCTTTATTGAATCACCATGGTACCCTGACATCATATATGTTTTACAAAATTTACAAGCTCCTCCTGAATTATCCAGGACCAAAAGCAAGTTTTTGAAAATGAAATATTTAAAATTTTGCATACTTGATAATGCTTTGTTTTGGAATCATGAAGGTATCCGTCTTAACTGTTTATTAAAATAAGAATTTGATAAGGTGTTACAAGAGTTTCATGCAGGTGGCTGTGCAGGACATCTTTACTAGAAAACCACTACTGACAATATTCTTAGAGCCGATTTCTATTGGCCCACTTTGCTTTCTGATGTAAAGAAATTTGTAACCTCATGTCATAAATGCCAAATATTTGAAGGAAAGAAAAATATTTTACCCCTGCCCCTAAAACCAATATCTGTTGAAGCACCTTTTCAACAATGGGGTCTTGACTTCATTGGTGAAATCCATCCACCTTCCTCTGCCCAACACAAATGGATTCTCACTGCTATAGATTACTTTACCAAATGGATAGAAGCCATACCATCAAGGCAAGCCACTGACACTGTTATAATAACCTTCCTTGAATCCAACATCCTATCTAGATTTGGGTACCCAACCAAAATCATAACTAATAATGCAGCAACATTCAAATCTAAGAGAATGATTGATTTTTGTAACAAGTACCATATAAATTTGGGCCATTCCACCGCTTATTACCCCCAAGGAAATGGACTAGCAGAGTCCTCAAATAAAAGTCTTGTAAATATCATCAAAAAACTGTTAGAAGAAAACAAGAAAACATGAAACAAGAAGTTAGTAAATGCCTTATCGGCAAACAATCTAACCACAAAGAAATCCATTGGTACTAGTCCTTACCAATTATTTTATGGAATGTAAGTTCTTTTCCCATCTTCCTTGGGAACACCAGTGATGAAGTTGCTTCAAGAGTTGTAGGTTGAACCAAATGACATCCAAAGGAGAATCAGCCAAACTACTCACTTGCAGCAGACGAGGGAAGAAGTGTACATTAGATCTCAAGTTGTGCAGGAAAGAATCAAGAAGGTTTTCATAAAAGGACTAAGGCAGAAGATTTTTACCTAGGAGACAAAGTTTTGAAATGGGACTCAAGAAGAGAGGATAAAGGTAAACATGGGAAATTTGATTTTCTATGGAAAGGCCCATATATCATCTATGCATTCAAAGGTAATAATGTTTTCTTCCTCAGAGAAATGGATGGCACAGAAGCAGGAGGACCAGTTAATGGTCAAATGCTTAAACACTACATTTAACCTAGTTACTGTTTCCACTAATCATTTGTACATATTTTGTTTTTCAAAGTTTAGAGTTGATTGGATAGTGATTCTTTGGAGTTTAAGCCCAGAGAGAAGGCCCTAAGCTTCAAAGGTTTTACTGTCATAAATAGCATTAATGCAGAAAAGTGAGAAGGAAAAAGTTGCAAAGTGACATCACAACAATTCAAAAGGCCATTGATCTACAAGTTCTTGACATTTCAACAAGAAATTCCATCCCCAAGTGGAGCCACTATTAGGTTCCTATACTAATAGGAGTCATAATTTTTGAATGACTAAGATTAAAACCTGTAATATGTACATACCTTTGCTTTCTGCAAATGTTTTCCATATTCAAAAAAAAATTAAAAAATGTAAAGAGGGTATGTCCTAATTGAAAAATCAAAGGACAAAAGGAATAAAAATGTCAAAAAAGATGAAAAATATGGACCCCATGAAAAGAAAAGACCATGAAAATGTGCTAGTCAAAATTGCCACTATTATTTACTTTTTATGCAGAATAAATGATTGTGTGTAGTTTGTAACCTATGCCACAATCCATGAAAGTCAAAATGTTTAAACTTGCCTATTTCATGTTTCAAATTCATGTTTACAGATAGAGAATAAAAATCTCACCAAACGGTGTAATCTTGGCAAATAAATAGATTAGGTAGAGTAAATAAAAAGGAGCTCAACTATTTCATCTGAGCCTTTGGATGTAATAAGGTTAGATTTAGTTAGATTATCATTGTAAATAAAAGAAAAATGTTGATAAGGGTTCTCTAGCTCAAAATGCACCCTAATAAAGATAAGTAAAAATGGTAGGATGAGTAGATGGGTAAGTAGAAGAAAGGTTGTAGAATTGTGATGATTGTTAGAAGCAAGGTTGCATATTGATCACCCTCATCATGAAACTTCTAAGTATGAATGAGAAATTGGACTGGCATAAAGTTCACAAAGTCAAATTGATCAATTTCCCCTCACTCATTTCACCCTTTACTTAACTAATCTCCCACAATAAGGTTGAAGTACCCAAAATCTTAAATCAAAGGGGCTCAGAGAATTTCTCTAACTTCTGGAGGGACCAGACCCTCGGCCCAATGAATTATAGATATTAAGTACTAAAATCCCCTCATAAACATTCACCCCCTTCAATTCATACATTTTGCACTAATAAATCCCTTTTCATAAGGTGAAAACACCATTTTCCTAAGGAAAAGCAATCACCCCCATGAATACCCCCTTTTATGAAAAACCCACAAAAATGCACTTAGCCTAAGTTGTAATGTTTCTATGTAAAAAGTGAAGGAATTACAAAAACACATTATGCTTAGTGCACTTCATTTATCTCCCGCAATTTTCATATTAAATTTTAACATTATTTATATGTTAATTCCCAAAAAATAAACCATTTCCCATATATATTTTATTAAACCCCTTTAATATTAATATCCCTACCCCGAAGTGTTATAAACATTATAATATCCAAACCTCGATAGAGACATAATTAATCGATTTGCGATTAATTAAAGTCAAACCCATTCACCAATCATATCCCACCTGATACTTTAATCCCCGCTTTAACCCCTCATTAAGCTAAAACCACCGTGTTTAAATGCCCACCGAGCCCCTCCATTACCTTCTATGCAACTCCCACAGCCGACCACCACACGATCTTCCCCCTCCCCATCCGACGGCCTATGTTGATTTCGGAAGGGCCCAAAACCCAAACAATACCCACCTAAAATGGGTTGTTTTCCATTGGGCCCCCAAGCCGACATGGTGCTCGATGAGTGGAATCAGGCAGCTTCCCCCCAATTTCGCCAAGCACCCAAAGGCTGTGTGAAGCAAACCACTTACCGCCAACCCGCTACCCGCCAAATATGTCAATGTTCATCCCACTACGCGACAAATGGTCACTATACACCTGTACTTGCCAAATTGACTTTTTGCGCATAAATCCAAAAAAGCCCCAAATCATTGTTTTTATCGTTTTTAACTGTAATTTTCCATGAATGCATCTGTGAATGTGTAAAGTCGTCAACCCATGTACACTTGCACTCTAAAGATGCCAAAAGCTCCCAGATTTCCTTCCTTCCTGATTGAAGCCTTTTCAACCGTTCATAATTGCTAGTTACCTAGTTCACACCCTGTTTTCTTCAATTCCAGGTATTTAAGCTACAATCCATTGAAAGCCTTATTAAATTTCTGAACTAGTCTCTACGTTTTATTAATTTAAATTAAAGGGAACTTTAATAACATAAAACCCACCTGGAATTGAACCCCCATTACCTCAAAGACTGAAATTTTACTTTCCCCCATTCTTAAATCCACAAAAACTAAGAATGGCTACCCCAATTGCCATGGATGTCAGGCCAATTACTACTTTTCACCTAGACCTGGACCACCTTCCTCTTACTAATAAAGATTTCAAAATCAAGAACACCTCTATCCTTGAATCCTCTATCAAACTGTACTTTCAATACAGAGACTAATACCTCAACCACGCCGATAAAATAGGTCTTTGAGAGTCTAATTTTCCCAAATACGAATTCCCTGAGGTGCACATCTTCCTAAAAATCGTCCATTATTGCCATGCAAACTACATTTCCAGTCAAAGAGAAGTGATGTCCCCTGACCAAACCATCCTTTTCACCATCACTGCCGAGTCAATCAATGAAATACAACAACTACAACCAAGGCAGATCTTAACCCCTATTTCAATTCGAGACCTACTAGACAAAATTCCCAAGCTTACCACTACCAAATTTTCTGAAATGCTCCAAATGTTCATCAGGGAGGAAAAGCATGTCCCAATAGATCCTCCTCCATATGTGGCTACCATATTTTCCCCATTTGGTGAGGATATAGTAGCAATGATTTCTTGTGTTTTAGGCTATACCACCAATGAGTACATAGATGGAATCATTTTAGCCTTCATGTCCAATTTTTTCTCATGGACAACCCCCTATTGTCATATATGATTATGCATAATACATAGCTGATAGGATGCATGAACAATTTCTAAGAATGAGTAATGAAAGAGTATTTAAGTACTCTTCAGTTTTGTACCACCTTTTCTTATATTACCAAGTTGACAAGTTCCCTTTCACTCTCCAAAAGCTTGACACTAAAGGTCATCTTAGGTCAGTAATTTTTTGGACTCCTTTGATACATAAGTATGATTCCCCATATCTATACACATATTTCATTGACCTTTTTGTACATCCAGTAGTGACCATGCTTCTAGGAAGTCCTCTTCCAAGAATCATTTCAGATATCAAGAGGATCCTGCAGCTGTCAAAACAACACAAAGTGGGAGATTGGTACTTGTAACAAAATCACACAGAAATTAGGATCTATGCCTGTGAGTTGGCCCCATATAAACTACCTAGATATCTCCCAATGAGGTTGTTTGCTCTGGAGTAATACATGCAAATAATCAACTCAGAAGAGGTGCATTTTGTTAAGGCCAAAAAGAAGGTCCAACTCAGAATCAAAGATCAACTAGGCCCCTTTGTATGTAATAGCAGATAAGCTGGGAAAGAAGCAGAGGAAATCCTTTAGAGACTTAAACTAAAACAAAGCTTCATGTGGAGATATGACCCCTGTGACTTCATCTGCAACAGGAGACAAAAAAACAAGATGGCTCCCTACATTCACCACCAAATCCCTGAGATAGAGAAATATGAAAACCAATTGGAATGGGTGGAGAATACTTTAGTAGATAGGGATATCACTGAAGTAGTAGTTGAAAATGCTCTAATTTATTTAGACAAAAGGCTTGATGAAGGTTCTTTCCTGTAGGTGCCAGCAGAATCTCAAGCACAAACTGAATCAGAGGCCCAGGGAGAATCACAAGTACAAAGTGAATCTCATATAGAAGAAGAGTCCTAGGTGCAAGAAGAGTCAGAGAAGCCAGACCTATCAGGGGAATTAAATCAAACAAGTATACAACAAAAAACTATGAGTACTCCCCATAACTTGCAAACTCCTCTGAATGAGGAGAAAAGCCTCAAAAGGGATAGGGAAGAGGCCACCACATTAGGCAGAGCAACCACACAAACATATGCAGAGACCAGCCTAGTCAAAAGCCAGAGGTTAAATCCTATTTCAGAACAGGAATTCATAGAAGAAACTATTCGGGCCACCAGCCCTAAAAGAGAAAGAAGCAGACCTGCCACTCCTTCCGGGGTCACACTAGAAACTTCCACATCAAACAATCAAATGTTGGAAAGGCAACATAGTGTTGAAGTGTCCTCCTTTAGGATGCCACCTGACAAAGATCAAGACATTAGAGAAGGGTACAAGGATATAAAGGCCAGGAATGAGAGGCTAAAAGCCCAGATTTATGCACAATATCTAAAGGTGGCACCTACAAACCAGACAAGGCTAATGATAGCCTATGATGTGAAAGAGGGCAAAATGCAGATGAAATTTATGAAGCCCACTACTCAACAACCAAGTACAACAGCGGACTTCAAAAGACTAGATTTTGAAGTACTGGAAAAGGACATACATCGTATTGACCAAATTAAGCTACACAAATAGACAAGGGAGATGATTTACTCCACCTTGACAGGGAAAGCCATCGCAGCTCACCAATTGCAAAATTCCCTAGTTAATATATCATTTCAATTGCAATTGGAAAGGGCCTCTTCACAAGCAAAAGACACCATAATAATGTCCTTAGAGGACATAATCATTGAGTTGGGATATGATCCCAAAGATGTGAAGGCCACTGAAAGACTGATCAAGAAGAAAAATGATGACATAGCTGATCGAAGAAGCAAATTAAGATTCCACCACTACATCACCCACAGACAACAGAATTCCTAGAAACCAAAAAAGGACAAGAATAGCTCATGGACTTGGTCCTAAAGCTAAATGATCAGTTGTAATAAAAAGAGAAAGAATTGGACACATTGATTCAGTCCAAACAAAGTGAACTGGCCACCACGTCTACAACTGCCATTCCCACAGTAACAACTACATTTCCCTCAACACTAGCAACATCTTTGGCACCAACAGCTCCACTTGCCTTAGCACTTCCAGTCACAACTTAGTCTACAACAGCAAGTACTTCAATAGAAAAGACAACAGAGCTAGTGAAAGCCATGGAGGAAATGTCCATCCAGGCAACAGAACTTAAAAGGCTTAAGGAGAAAGTGGCATGCCTAGAAACTGAGTGCAAGGTTTCCTAGATTCAGCAGAGAGAAGAAACATAGAAAGTGTTGGCATTATGGTTCTGGTATGATTTCAGATGTTGTACTTGATGGCAAACACCCATGGCATGGCTCTCATTTTGATGAAAATAAAGAAGTACGCAGGAGAACAGTTCAGGAGGTGCGTACCCGCAGGTATGCCGTGCAGGGACCGCGTCCAATTACGCGGGTCACCCATTTATGGGGTGCGTACCCCAGTG
>APFE030488973.1:296606-319116 GCA_000404065.3 Pinus taeda
CGAGTGGGAGATCTAAATCTAGAGGGAGATCTAAATCTCCAGGAAAACCTGTAAAGGTGGTGTGCTAGAAATGCATAATGGAAAGGCACTACAAAAGGGACTGTAAATCTAAAGTTCTTGACAAAGGAAAGGGATCTGATGATTCTCCTTCTGTAGAGGTGAAAATCGCCTCAGATGAAGGTGTGGATGTGTACTTGGCTTCTTCAAGTACACATGTAGATCATGAGGCATGGTTGATTGACTCAGGTGCATCCTTTCACTTCACTCCCCATAGAGCGTGGTTCTGGGAGTATGAGAAATATGATGGTGGTGATGTCCTCTTAGGGGATAACAGGAAGGCTAGAATCATTGGTCATGAAAAAGTAAAGTTGAAGTTGCAAGGTGGAAGGGTTAGAACACTTCCGCGTGTTCTGTGTATTCCTGCATTGGCCAGAAATCTGATTTCCGTAAGCAAGCTAGATGATGCAGGTGTAAAAAAAGTGTTCGATAAGGATACCTACAAAATGGTTCATTGATCACTGGTATTGATGTGGGTAGTTCGGATTGGAACTCTGTACAAGCTACAAGGTAACACTGTTATTGATGGGTGCAACAGTTCTGTGGTTCTTGAAAGTGGAGCAGAAAATCTAGTGGCCTTTGGAGAGAATTCGTGTTGTGGCATCAAAGGCATTGACATATTGGAGAGAAGGGCCTTCAAATACTTCATGGTAAAGGTATGGCAGAAGGTATGAGTAATAGCTCTCTGGATTTTGATTTCTGTGAAAATTGTGTATATGGGAAGCAGAATCGTGTGAGTTTCCCCTCTGGAGGTAAGAAGACGATACAAATATTAGAGCTTGTGCACAGTGATGTGTTTGGACCTATGAAGGTTCCATCACTAGGTAAGTGTATGTACTATGTATCATTTATAGATGACTTCTCAAGGAATACATGGATATACTTCCTCAAGAAGGAATATGAAGTCTTTGACCGGTTTAACGAATTTAAGGCTTTGGTGGAAAACTAGAGAGAGAAGAAGATAAAGGTGTTGAGGACAGATAATGGTGGAGAGTTTTGCAGTAAGGAATTTGAAGAATTCTGTAAGAAGTGTGGTATACATTGACAAAGTACTCCATAACACCTCACAAAATTGGTTGCAGAAAGATTGAACAAGATGTTGATGGAAGGCAAGACATGCGTCAGGGGTGTGGTAGACAGGGAACTTCTAGGCAGGGTGGTTGACTACATTGCCCTTGTCCATAGGTCCCTTATCAGCGTTAGGATAAGACTCCAAAGAGGTATGGACTAGTAAGAAACCCTCTCTTTCACATCTGAGGGTATGGATGTGATGCATAAGTACATTTTGATGAGCCTCATAAATGGGTAATTATATGGGCTCATTTTACCTCCTAACCTAGTCAAATCAACCATTCTCTTAACGTATTGTATTATTTTCTGATTATATTTATTCTTATAGAGTGAGTTGAGTTAGTTATGATGCCATGTGGTCTAACATGTGTTTAGTGCAGATTATTGATGAATTTTGGGGTCAAAGTCAAAGCTCCAGTGGACAAACAACAACAATAACTCGAAGTGGACAAGGGAGAGGAATTATAGGAGAGAATTCCTCTCATTTATTACTCCTCACATCGAATTCCCCTTCATTTAGCTTGGAGTACAAACAACCAAGTCATGCACTAGAAGGAAGCCGAGAAAGTGGAGGATGACTGATGATCATCTCGAGTTTTGGGAGCCAGGCCTCCCTGACTTTTAGGAAGTTGTTGGTAGCTTCAATTGTATAAGTAGAGAGGCCTAGGGCCTCACTAGGGTCAGATTTTTTGTTGGATTTTTGCTTATGTAAACTCTGCTCAACTTCGAGCTTATTATTTTGTGATAGTTTCATGTAATCCTACTATTGTTTTGAAAATAAAGATGGAATCCTTTTTGAGTTAGCACTGAGTTACCTCAGAGGGCTGAATCTCTTGGGTTAGGGCCCAATCCAAGCAGCCAAGCTCCTCTTTACTTGTATTTGTATGCTTTATTTTAGTTATAGATTAGGTTGTTGTTAGATGTATTTCTTTTATGGTTAAGAATAGGTTGCTTTTGATGATTTAGTAGTTTGCTTCCATTTATGCTTTCTATAGTAGGTTAAGCAATGATAAAGAAAATATTCAAAAGGCTAGAAATATTTCCTTGGCCTCTCGTCACCCCTTTGGGACCATTATTTGAGGCAAAAACCCTCTTGCTGCCCCAAAAACATAGATCTTCCTCATTCATAGGACTTCTAGTGTTTGCAACTTTTTGGTAGGTTAATAGTCTAGTTTTTCCTTGCTTCAAATCTTCTTCATCATGCTCACTTATTTATTTGAAATAATCTTCTTTCGTTCTTTCTTTTCCTACAGTATGTCTCAGCATTTCCTTTCATAGATCATAGTTTAGACTAGTTTGACGCAAAACTCTTTTTTTCTATATGCACTCATTTCATTACTTGTTTGATCCTATTGGTTGACTATCATTTCCTTTGCAAAAGAACTCTTCTAATATTAGTTCAGCCTATCAGCCATCACATCCTCCATCTATTCCATGCCCTACAGGTCACCCAAGTCTCACCTTAATTCTGCCTTAGTTTCTTGCATTTTTCCTAAGACTTCTTCCTCTCTCATTGAGCAAATCCAATCATCTTTCTCTCTCCTAGTGGTTCATGGTAGACCATAGGTGCCCTAACACCTCACTCCAACCTTCATTAATATTTTTCACCCACTCTCACACCCTCAAAACAGCCAAAATTGCTCTCACCCTCCTCCTGTAGGCCTCCTGTAGAACGTTGTTTTTCCTCCTATAGATTTCCTGTGTCCTCCTATAGATTTTATTGTAGGATTTATTTTGAAGGCTAAGTGTGGGAAAAGCCTCCAGAAGGCCACCTGAGACCTTGTAGGACCCATCCACACCATCCTACATCCTCTCAAGTACCAAAACCGCCCTCCAACACCACCTATCCGCTGCCACATTCACAAATAATAAATCACATGCATGTCAAATTCACATAAAAATCCAAAAAGATGTTTTTTGCTCATTTACTTCTAGAAATAGCTTAGTTAGAAGTTGTTTAATTCCTTGAGTAGGTAATGGCATTCTTTTCATGATTTTCACAGTGATTTATGCAAAATTTGGATTAGTTGGTTAATTTGGGTTTACTAGTTTTGCTTTACATTTCAGTCTTTCTCCTTTTTGTAGTTAGAGTAGTATATGTAGAATAGTCTTTCTCTCCTTTCATCACATATGGAGCTTCTTCTAGAATCCATAGAAATTGGCTTGAGCTCCTAGTGATCTTGCTCCAACTGGCCCAGTGACAACCTGCAGTATGAACTATTACTTGTGCATACAGCACCGTCGCTTCCAAGTTTGTTACGAACTACCAGGGTTATAATAGTAAAGTAGGTAACCCAGGAGTTGTAGCATTATTGCTGCAATACTGGTGCTCACCATATTTTTTGCACCATTTCCAGGGAAGCGTCATAGTATTTTGTGATTACTACGTTCTTCTATTTTCTATTGCAACATTCTGCTAATAGTTTATTTCAGCAAAAGTAGACTAGTCATTTTCTTCTTTCAAGTTCTGCATTTCCTTGCTTTTATTTCCAATTCTACAAATTTCTTTTCAGCAAAAATGGGCTAGTCATTCCTCTTCTTTCAAGTTCTGCATTTCCTTGCTTTCCTCTTCAATTCTGCAAATTTCCATTCAGCAAGTTTATTTCAGCTAGTTGCAATTTGTTTTGTTCAATCAATTTCAGTTTTATAGGTACTATTAGTGTGGGGGAAAAGAAACAAAAACCAACTGAAAAGATTTCCTTTCATGCCTTGTACGAATAGAGATAACTCAGGAAACTTTTTGCCCAACACCCCCACTACTTCACACAGCCAACCTTCTCTCTTCTTCGGTGGTTGTAATAAAAAAGAACCCTTAGGTGAACAACCAAACATATTTGAAGAACCTATACGGGAAGAAGAAGAAGAAAACATTCCTTTGGAGCCAATGGTTGAACACAGAAATGCTAGGGGGAATGGAGAGAGAATGGAGGGTACCTTTCCTATTCGAGAGACCAATGGGGACACCAAAATGAAGAATATAAGCCCTTCCACCCTACCTCATTTCCATGGTCTGACTACAGAAGATCCTGACAACTTTTTGTTTGATTTTGCTATTATCTGTCGAATCTATGACTATGCAAAAGATGAGAAAAAGTTGAAACTGTTCCCTTATACTCTCAAGGATGCAACATTGCATTGGTTCATGGGATTACCTAGCAATAGCATCACAACTTGGGATTACCTAGCAAGCCTTTAACAACAAGTATCGAGACTATTGTAGGTCAAAAGATACTAAAGAAGAAATTTTCTGAATGACTATATGAAGTGATGAATCCCTGGAAGACTATGAGGAGAGGTTCCAGCTCAGTTACAAAAGGGTCGGGTGTACACTTGGCCCTAAGTCTCTAAAGTTGGTCCTGCTCAGGGGAATTCAGGAAGATCTTTTAGACACCCTCCATCTACTGGCCTGGGGAGGCATCTACCAACTTTCCTATAAGGACATAAAAATTGTTTTCAGGAACCATTCTAGAGTAGTTAGAAAGAAAGGTAGGGGGAGTCAACCCATAGCCAGTACCTCTTACTCTAACTCATCCATTAAAGGAGAAATTGGAAACATGCTAGAAGACTTCAAGAGTGAGATGCTGCAGACTCTTGCCATGCAAATGGATACCTTGCACATCAAAAGGAAACAAGAGGAAGTAGAGAGGGCTTTGGCCATTTTTTTTCCCTAGATGCACTAGGAGGCATCCTAGGAATGAATGCCCACTGAAATCTATAGAGCTTTGTTCAGTTTGTGAAGAAAATCATTCTACAGACAAGTGCCCTTCCTTACCCGGACTTAAACTTGTATATCAAGGGGCTGAGGGAGTCACTGAACAACTCTATTACATAAACCAAAGGAGGCTGCATGGACCTAAACCATATCAGTAGGGGATGCAATGGACATCTCAGGCATACTACAACCCCAACCAAGTCACTTCCATACCTTCTTAGGGGCCCCCTGCTCATCCTTCTTGGTCCACGCCTCCTCCTTGGTCCTTCACATCTCCATATCATGCCCAACCAGCCACCCATTCATTTCAATCCTCTGCTTAGCCGCAGCCTTAGTGGAATGCATCTCATCAGGGGTGGAGGCCCCAATACAACTCTCCTCCCGCTCTTTTTCCTCCAACACCTACCCAACCACAACTATTACCTCATGCTCCACCAAAGCAACCCCAAATTCCTGCCTAGCCAAATTCAAACCCGAACAACAGACAAGCTCAGTAAGTGTGTAGTGGGGAACCATCATGCCCGACTTATGTTGTGGAGATTCAAGAAATTAACTTGCCATCTAGGGAAGTTCTCCTAGATAGCCAGCCTCCACCCAGGGAGGTTGAGGAAGATAAAGAGGAAAGTGAACCTAAAGTAATTCCACCCTCTCCTGAGAGACTATCCGCAACAATCCAGCCTACCCTAGAAGAAACTAAAATCCTGGGAGAATTGAAACATTTATGTGTGAAGATACCACTTCTCCAAGCCATAAAAGATGTGTCTATCTATAATAGGTTGATCAAAGAGAAGTGCTTTAGGCATATAGGAAGGCGCAACTGGGATGCCCCAACCATCAATGTCATAGGGAAACTGTCCAACCTGATGTTGGGGTAGGTAATCTATCCAAAATATCTAGACCCTAGAAGCCCAGTAGTCGATGTCCACATCAATGACACCATGATCCCACACACCTTGATTGATATAGGAGCTACCATTAATGTGATGACAAAGGACACAATGCTCAAACTCAACCTCCAGGGCTCCTTGAGAAAGACCACGACCGTGCTACAGCTTGCAGACCACTCCACCGTGACCCTTGAGGGGATTGTGGAAGATGTGATGGTCTCAACTGATTCTTGGGAGTACCTTGCTAATTTCTTAGTTCTCCAACCAAAGGCAAAGCTCATTAGGTATCCTCTCATTCTAGGAAGACCTTGGTTGGCTACCACTGATGCCTACGTCAGCTGTTGAGCTGGGAACATGACCATAAAGAATGGGCATATTTCCAAGCAGTTAATCCTACATCTTCCTGCCCAACCCTTTCTAGAACATGATCTACCTCTTTGGTTGGAGGAGGAAGATGAGGATGAAGTATATTCTGTACCACTTTATGCATTAGAAATCGCCATGGGAGGGAAACCGCAAGATGAGGATGATATGATTGAAAATCTGATTCAGAATCCACCTCCCAATGTATCACCATTAGAGGACATAGTAAGAGAAACCCAAAACAACCCCTCAACTAATCTCTGTGTGGCCGAATCCACTCCTCTCCATGTTAAGAATATAGAGTTTGGCCGAAAAAGAACCTTGAAAATCAATCCATCCCTATCCACTTCCCAGGAGAAGGAACTGTGTAGCTTGCTGAGAAAACACCTAGATGCCTTCGCCTGGAGTTATAAGGAGATGAAGGGAGTTCACCCTTCAGTATGTACTCATCATATATACATCAAGGAGGATTGCAAGCTAGTCAAGCAGCCTCAAAGGAGGATGAATCTAGCACTTAAAGATATTGTTAAGGAAGAATTGCAGAAATTGCTTGATGCAGGATTCATCTATCCCATCTCTGATAGTGAATGGGTCTCTCCTTTGGTGCTAGTGCCAAAGAAAAATGGTAAGTGGAGAATCCGTGTTGACTATCGGGAATTGAACAAAGCCACTAAAAAGGACCATTTTCCTTTACCTTTCATAGATCAAGTGTTAGACAGTTTTGCAGGGAAAAAGCTTTTCTCTTTCCTAGATGGGTTTAGCAGGTACAATCAGATTCAAATCATCCCAGAAGACCAAGATAAGACCACTTTCACTTGTCCTTAGGGTACCTTTGCATACCGGGTCCTTCCTTTTGGTTTGTGTAACACTCCCGCCACTTTCCAAAGAGTGGTATCGAGTATATTCTCTGAATTAGTTCATGATGTAGTAGAGATAGACATGGATGACTTTACTCCTTATGGCTTTGACTTTCAAGAAGCTTTATCTAACCTAGGAAAGTTCTAGACAAGTGTATTGAGATGAACCTGTCCCTCAGTCTAGAAAAATGTTAATTTCTGATGAGTGAAGGGACCGTACTATGTCATGCAATATCTCAACAAGGATTGCAGGTGGGCCCCAACAAAATTTCCATCATCCAAAGGGTCCCACCTCCTCAAAAGGTGAGAGATGTCAGAAGTTTCCTAGGCTTAGTTGGGTATTACCAAAGATTCATTAAATATTTCAGCAAGCTAGCCTCTCCTTTGTTTGGCCTCTTAGTTAAAGATGTCGAGTTCATATGGTTGGAAAACTATTAAGAGGCCCTAGATACCTTGAAGAGCAAGCTCGTGACTACCCCAATTCTAAGAGGCCCAAACTGGGCCCTACTTTCCACATTCACATAGATGCCTCGAACAAAGCAATAGGAGTAGCCTTGGGACAAATTAATGAAAAGTTACCTTATGCCATATACTTTATAAGAAAAAACTTGCTAAAGGCAAAGTTAAACTATACAGTGACTAAGAAGGAACTCCTAGTTGTCGTGCATTCCTTAAACAAATTCAGACATTATATCACAGGCTATCAAACTTTTGTGCATACTGGTCATGTTGCAATTAGATACTTATTGAACAAACCAGATGTAAATGCTCGCATTATTAGATGGTTACTTTTACTACAGCAGTTTGACTTGACCATTATTGATAAGCCTAGTACAGAAAATGTTGTCACTGACTTTTTGTCTAGAGTAAATTTTCCTACAGGTGAAAAAGGAATGGTGGATGACCAAATTCCAGATGAACATCTGTTTGCTATCTCAATACTCTCCCCATGGTTTGCTGATATAGCAAACTACTTGGTTTCAGCACAGTTTCCACCACACCTGGCCTTAAAAGAGAAGAGCAAGATAGTAAGGAAAAGTGCCCCTTTCACCTGGATTGAGGGCAATCTCTTCAAACATGGCCTAGATCAGATCTTGAGAAGATGTGTCAGGGAGGATGAAGTCTTTGACATCCTCTTGACCTGTCATGATGGGCCTTGTGGAGGTCATTTTGCAGCAAAAAGAATTGCCTTCAAGATACTGCAAGCAGGCTACTACTGGCCCACTCTTCATTAGGATGCAAGGAGATATACCAGACAGTTTGATTGGTATCAGAGGATGGGGAAACCTACTCCAAAAGATGAAATTCCCATGCAACCTCAAGTGACCTTTGATCCATTTGAGAAGTGGGGCATGGACTTTGTGGGGCCTATCAACCCTCCTTCAAAGCAAAAGCAATACATCATTGTGTGCACTGAATACCTGACAAAGTGGGCAGAGACAAAAGAAATAAAAGTAGTGACAGAAGAAAAAGTAGCTGAATTTTTGAGAGAAAACATATTCTACAAGTTTGGGTATCTAAGGGAGTTGGTCACAGATTAAGGTAGTCATTTCACTTCCAATTTTATTTAAAGACCTTCTCGCACATCATAGAATCAAGCACAGGAATTCGACCCCTTACCATTCACAAGCCAATGGGCAGGTGGAGGTCACTAATAAAGCATTAGAAGGGATCCTGACAAAGGTAGTGAGCGGCAGTAAAAAAGACTAGGTGGACAGGTTAGTTGAGGCCACTTGGGCTTACAACACAACATGGAAGACCACTATAGGGTTCGCACCCTATGAGCTGATCTATGGGAAGAAGGTTTTGTTGTCAATAGAATTTGAATTCAATACCTTGAGGATGGCAGTCCAGCTAGACCTGGACCTCAACCATGCACTGAAAGAAAGATTACTTCAGCTCAATGGTTTGGATGAACACAGAATGCAGGCCCTTCTCCATACAGAGGTAGTTCAACTTCAGAGAAAGATATGGCATGACAAAAATATCAAGGAGAAGCAATTCCAAGAGGGAGATTGGGCATTACTCTAAGATTCAAGATATAAATATTTCAAGGGCAAGCTAAGGACAAGATGGCTGGGACCCTACACTATGGTGAAATGCAATGACAATGGTTCAGTTCCGATTAGAACCATTGATGATGAAGCCATCCCCATGCTTGTCAATAGACATCGGTGGAAAGTCTACAAGAAACCCCTCTCCAAGCAAGAGTTCATTAAAGATTTGAATAAGACAGTGATGGTAGTGGAGCATGTCCTAGCCTCCACTTCACCCACTCACTGAAGAAAAAGAAAAATATAAAAAAAATAAGGACTCAAGTGAAAACCTCCATGAGGCACTTGAGTCCAATCATTAGGTTGAAAACATCTTCTGAGGTAGCCCAGTGATGTCCAAAAAAAAAGAAGAAGAGAGAAAAATAAGATCCCCAAGTGAAAACCTCCTTTGGAGGCGCCCAGGGCAGAAATTAGGGTGAAAACCTCCATGAGGTGCCCTAGTTCGTTTCAAAAAGAAAAGAGAGAGAAAAATAAAAATGAATTTCCACTTGCATTGCAGGTTTGTAGGAGGACTACAGGAAGTAGCAGAAGGTGCCAAGGGAGCCCTGAAACCAACACCAACACCTATCCTACCTTCCCACACCTTTCTCCATTATTCTTGGCATTTTTTTCACCTCACTGTGCTTACTTTTCAAAAGTTGTGTTTTCTACAGGAGGCTTTGTGTTTTCTACAGGAGGCTCTTGTAGGCATTACAGAGAGCCATAAATGGATATAAAAGGCAGTTTGAGGGATAGAGAAGCTTCATAAAAAATTCTATAAATCCTCCTGCAATCTTCAAACCTCCTATCCATCATTTTGAAACCTGCATTACACCCCAAGCATCATTCTTCTTCCTGTCCAAGAAAAACACAGAAAAAATAGTTCTTCGGGAAAATAAAAAAACAACAAAAAATAAGAAAGGGAACAGCATAATCAACCTCACCTAAAGCCTACCTACCACCTATCCATCTCTAACTACATCTTTGGCATCATCCTCACAACTCCAAGCATAGAAAGAAGCTGAAGTTTCAAGGGGAGA
Source organism: Pinus taeda (assembly GCA_000404065.3). NCBI lineage: Eukaryota > Viridiplantae > Streptophyta > Pinopsida > Pinales > Pinaceae > Pinus > Pinus taeda. Next base: position 306,627 of record APFE030488973.1, read on the forward strand.
AGCAGCTACAGGAGCTCTTGTAGGAATTCATGTAGCAGTTGATCCCATTAAAATCCAGCATCAGCAGCAAGAGGGTGAAAATATGAAGGTTGAAGAAGACACCTGAAGCTCAGATCCAGCCAAAGAAGAACCTGCACAAGGCACAACCACACATCAGCAGTAAACAACATGCAGCAAAAGAAACAAAGGCATGCAACTGAGAGAGAGAGCCACAACACGTCACAACAAATGCATTCGGATCTCAGGTAAGTAACTTACCCGCTCCTCTGTTTGCATCTATGTAATTAGAAGGCATGCAACAGCAATGATATGGTTGAGGCTGAACGAGGGAAAGGTGGCCAGTTAACTTGGCCACCTTCATCTAGTTGACTCCACTCATCCGAAGATGCCACCCACACATGCGCACAGTCAACTCAAGAAATATGTCAAGGACAAGTAGTGGAGGAAGTGTGAACTCCGATGCAATCATGAGGGATGATTACATGGAAAGTGCCATGATGACAAGGTAGGAGGGGACCAACTATCCGAATATGGCCAACACACACTTTGCCAGCTCACCCTCCATCACCGAAAATATCCATAAAAAGTAATAAGTACTCCTCCTCGAGCACTCTCACCACCTTTTCCTTCATTCTCTCCACGAAACTCCACCCCTGAAATCTCCTCGTGCCCCCACAGCCTTGTAACCATCGTTCTCCACTAATCTCTCCCATATTCCTACTCTCTGCATTTTCTACAGGAGCATTTGCAAGTTCTACAGGGGCACCTATAGGGATTCTACAGGACAACAATCTTCTACAGGAGGGCCAGTGAGTTGTTTTTAAGGGAGAAAACACGAGTTTTGGCATGATTCTCAAGCTGAGGAGGTAGGTTCCATGCATACCCCCATTCAATATCAAAATATGCAAGTAGTGGTTTAAATTTGAGGGTGAAATCAAGCCTTTGGGTGGAGGAAACACATAAAAAAATTCTACTTATTTCTATAAAAAAAAACACAGTCTCTCTGTTTCTTTGTTTTTCTTCAAAAATTGTTGTCTCCTTCTCCAAATTTGGTTTCCCAAAGAAGCATAAACAAAATTACAGGAGGTTTTATGAGGAAAGAGCCCACCAACTCCTCCAGGCTCCATGCACATCCCCAAGTAGTGGACATATTCACAAGAGCAAATTGGATGAACTTTTTTGAGAAATTTTGAGGGTTTGATGAGGAAATTGCTCAAGAATTTGCCCACTCTTTGGTCCCTCACACTAGAACACATGCCATTGTCACCTTTAGAGGTATTTCCATGGATATAACCCCTATATTTATTAGTAGGGTCACTACCCTTCCTCTTGGATTGCCTTAGAGTAAGGATGAGAAACCAATTGGCCAGGCTGCTAAGAAAAACTTCTTCCAAAACAATGAAACCCTTGTAGAGGATAAAAATGGAATTAGAAGGGCTAACATACCATATCATTAGGATGAGGTTAGCTACCAAATAATCAAATATATTTCCTATGAGGGGAGGTACAAAATTGTCTATGGTTACCACTTTAGAATCATTCATAAATTAAGGTATGGCATGGACACTCCAGCCCCTCAGAAGCTCAGCATCCCCTACTTCCTCCTGCAGTCTCTTATTGAATCTAGCACTAAATTTCAAGAAGGAAATTCAAAGCAGCTAGCTCACCATGGGTTAATCAAAATTTTAGTGGAAGAAGCCTTCCATACATTTACACTCCCTATAGCATGGGAAATATTCCAAAACATAATAGCTGAGGATGACATAAAGACCGTAACCTATGATATCAGTCTTACTGGCAATGAGGAGGAAGAGCAGTAAGGGGGAGAAGGTGAAGCAACTTGTGACTTAGCAGAATAAGAAGGAAGGAGGAAGAAACTAAGATAGAGGAGGAGAAAACTGAAGAAACATAGCAGGAAGAAACGAAGCAAACAGAAACAGAAAGAGAAACCGAAAATTGAAAAAAAGGGGCAGAAAAGACAGAACAAGGAGAAGTGTCCCCTGAGACTCTTGAAAGAGAGGAAGCATCTACTCTCACTACCCTCATTACACCCATCAAGCCAAAATAGAAGAGGAAAAGGTAGGCCTCCATGTATTTCAGGGCTAGGAAGAGCACAAGAATCAAAATAGGGAATCGCCAACCTTCTTCAAAAGTGCCAATTATAATTGAAGATTCACCCTCTTCCCAAGGAAAAGAATCCCCTCCTAAGGCACCTATCACATATGAAAGGGGGACTCCTAGATCTCCCACATGGAAAGAAAAGGTAGAACTACAGGACCTAAAAACAATCCTATATGAGGCATAGATAGTTCTACAGGAGACACTGTCAAAACTACAGAAGACCCAAAAGCTTGAGAAAAGGATAAAAGGGTAGCTAAAGGGAAAGGAGGAAGAAACAAAGCTACAAGAACCTGATCCCAAACCTAGTCTTGGCTCCTACTACAATATTCTTGAGGGGGGAAGAATAATTCCACAAAAATTTGCAATTCCATTGTTGTTTGAATTAGAGAAAGAGAGGATAAGAACACAGAGGTGGATGCAAATAGCCAAATCCAAAGGATTTGAGGATATTGGCCATATGGAGAACAAACTTAGAGAAATGGGCAAAGAGTTGAGTGCTATTAGACATAGGGAAGAAATTACAAGAAGCCAACTTGAAACAAAAAGTGAATTGCTAAGGAGGTAGTTGCAAGAGAAAGAGACCCAACTAGCATGCATGGCCAGCTGGTCCATGGAGGAATTGCAATGTAGAACACCAGAAAAACCCTATGGCATGTATCTCAAGGACCAACGGTTGCAATTTTAGATAAAGACTTTGGCACAAAGAGGCACAATGCCTTTCCAAGATTATAGGCAGTTTATGGACCTGTGTGATCAAAGCACATCAGAAGATAAGGCAAAGATGGCAGAATTCTAACTGCATAACATGGCCCTCACAAACATGAATGTGTGGGACCCCATTGCTAGGCTAGGGGACCTGCAACTAATGGCCATGGCTTCATGGATGAACCATGAAGAGTTAAGGGCATCAGAAATAAGAAGTTTGATGATAAAGGAGTAAAATGAGCCATTAATGAACAGAGCTGAGCCATCAAACCCCATGGAACTCATTAGCACACATAACCTGTTTGCCAATAATCCTTAGATTGCCCCTAGATATATAAGTTATCATGCACAAGCCATTGCACACTTTGAGGATATGGAAAGGCTACTTGGGCATGACTATGTGCATGTGTGTATGAGGAGATGGAACACCTTACCACACAGTCTACAGATTAGGGAATATCATTCCCCAATGAGGATGAAGGAGGCATTAAGGAGAGTGCCAATGTATAAGCACTCCATGCAGAGGCTGAAGGTCAATTGGATTGGCCTAAAATTTAGTCCCCCAGTGCTGCTAGGCATGCTGGAAGGCAGAAAAGAAGAAGAAGAGCAGGAGCAGTGGGAAGAGATAGACAGGAAGGTAGGATTCTATGACAAGGAAGAGAAGACCACATCAAAAACATGGGATGCTAGGGAGGCCACCAGGGCCATAAAAGATGAGGAGATAGACTAAGTTGCTCAGAGGATGAGCAACACTTTCAGTAGGGGGGTGATGATGAGCCTCATAAATGGGTAATTATATGGGCTCATTTTAACTCCTAACCCAGTCAAATCAACCATTCTCTTAGCTTACTGTATGATTTTCTGATTATATTTATGCTTATATAGTGAGTTGAGTTAGTTATGATGCCATGTGGTCTAACATGTGTTTAATGGAGATTATTGATGAATTTTGGGGTCAAAGACAGAGATCTAGTGGACAAATGGAAGCAATAAATCGAACTGGAAAAAGGAGATGACTTATAGGAGTGAATCCCCCTCATTTATTACTCCTCACTTCAAATTCCCCTTCATTCAGCTCGGAGTACAAGCAACCAAGTGATGCACTAGAATGCAACCGAGCAAGTGGAGGATGATTGATGATCATCTCAAGTTTTAGGAGCCAAGCCTCCTTGATTTTTAGGAAGTTGTTGCTAGCTTCAATTCTATAAGTAGAGAGGCCTAAGGCCTCACTAGGGTCAGATTTTTTGTTGGATTTTTTCTTATGTAAACTCTACTCAACTTCAAGCTTATTATTTTGTGATAGTTTCATGTAATCCTGCTATTGTTTTGAAAATAAAGATGGAATCCTTTTTGAGTTAGCACTGAGTTACCTTAGAGGGATGAAGCTCTTAGGTTAGGGCCCAATCCAAGTAGCCAAGCTCCTCTTTACTTATATTTTTATGTTTTATATCAGTTATAGATTAGGTTGTTGTTAGATGTATTTCTTTTATGGTTAAGAATAGGTTGCTTTTGATGATTTAGTAGTTTTCTTCCATTTATACTTTCCATAGCAGGTTAAGCAGTGATAAAGAAAATATTCAAAATGCTAGCAATAGTTCCTTGGCCTCTCTTCCTCCCTTTGGGACCATGATTTGAGGCAAAAACCCTCTTGCTACCCCAAAAACAGAGATTTTCCTCATTCATAGGACTTCTAGTGTTTTCAGCTTTTTGGTAGGTTAATAGTCTAGTTTTGCTTTGCTTCAGATCTTCTTCATCATGCTCACTTCTTTATTTGCAATATTATTCTTTCATGTTTTCATTTCCTACAGTATTTCTCAGCATTTCCTTTCATAGATCATAGTTTAGACTAGTTTGATGCAAAACTCTGTTTTTCTATATGCACTCATTTCATTGCTCATTTGATCCTATTGGTTGACTATCAGTTCCTTTGCACCAGATCTATTCTAGTAGTAGGCCAGCCTATCCGCCATCACATCCTCCATCTGGTCCATGCCCTACAAGTTGCCCAAGTCTCACCTCAATTTTGCCTTAGTTTCCTGCATTTTTCCGAGGACTTCTTCCTCTCTCCTTGAGAAAATCCAATCATCTTTCTCTCTCCTGGTGGTTCATGGTAGAACATGGGCACCCTAACACCTCATTACAATATTCATCCACCTTTTCCACCTAATCTCACACCCTAAAAACACCCAAAAAGGCTCTCGGCCTCCTCTTGTAGGCCCCCTGTAGAACGTTGTTTTTCCTTCTATAGACTTCTTGTGTCCTCCTTAGATTTTCCTGTAGGCTTTCTTTTGAAGGCTGAGTATAGGAAAAGCCTCCAGAAGGCCACCTAAGACCTCTGAGGACCCATCCACACCATCATACATCCTCTCAAGTACTAAAACCGCCCTCCAACGCCACCTATCCGCTGCCACATTCACAAACAGCAAATTACATGCATGTCAAATTCACATAAAAATACATAAAAATCCAAAAAGATGCTTTTTGCTCATTTACTTCCAGAAATAGCTTAGTTAGATGTTGTTTACTTCCTTGAGTAGGTAATGGCATTCTTTTCATGATTTTCATTGTGCTTTCTGTAAAAGTTGGATTAGTTGGTTAATTTGGGTTTTGTAGTTTTGCTTTACATTTCAGTCTTTCTCCTTTCTGCAGTTAGAGTAGTGTTTGTAGAATAGTCTTTCTCTCCTTTCATCACATATATAGCTTCTTATGGAATCTATAGAAGTTGGCTTGAGCTCCTAGTAATCTTGCGTCGGTTGACCAAGTAACAACCTGCAGTAAGAACTAGTACTTGTGCATATAGCACCGTCGCTTCCAAGTTTGTTACGAACTACCGGGTTGATAAGAGTAAAGTAGGCATCCCAAGAGTTGCAAAATTATTTCTGCAATACTGGTGCTAACCAATATGTTCCAAATGAGAAAAGAACCAAGTTGGATAGTAAATCCGAAAAGTGCATCTTTATTGGGTATAAGGATGGTTTAAAGGGTTATAAGCTTTGGAACTCAGTAACAAGGAAGGTTGTGTACAACTAAGATGTGGTGTTTAGAGAGGTGAAAGATGTTATTAAACATGAAGTCCAACCAAAGGAACCTAAGAATATAGAGTTTGAGCTTAAGGAGGAAGAATTAGACTCTACAATAGAAGAGTTATTAGAAGATGAAGAGCCACAAACTATAGGTGTGAGAAGATCAGTTCGAGAAAGAAGGCATCAGAAAGGTATAGTCCATCTGCTTTCTATTCAAGTTTTGCTTTATCTATTACTGATGATGATCCCAGAACTATGAAGGAAACAATAGATTCAGAGGATGGAAAACTATGGAAAGAGGCCATGGTTGATGAAATGGCATCTTTGCATAAAAATGAGGCTTGGGATCTGGTGGAGTTTTCCGCTGGTAGGAAAACCATTGGTAGAAAATGGGTGTTCAAGAAGAAGACAAATGCAAAAGAAAAGGTGGAGAAATAAAAAGCTCGGTTGGTAGCAAAAGGTTATTCCCAGGTGCCAGGAATTGACTTTGTTGATGTTTTTTCTCCTCTTTCCAAGGTAGCTTCTATTAGATTACCTTTATCTATTGTTGTTGCTTTTGATTTTGAGGTAGAATGGATGTGAAGACAACATTTCTTCACGGGGATCTGGAAGAGGAGATCTACATGAAGAAACCTCAAGGTTTTTCGGTGAAGGGTAAGAAAGAAATGGTATGCAAGTTAAAGAATTCTCTGTATGGATTAAAATAGTCACCAAGGATGTGGTATCAGAAATTTGACACATTTATATGGGGACTTGGCTTCACCAAAAGCAAAGCAAATCACTGTGTGTATTTTAAATTAATTGGTGACCGTGTTATTTATCTGGTCTTGTATGTGGATGAAATGTTTCCGGTTGGAAATGACAAAGAAATTATCCAAGATTAGAAGACCCAATTGTCCTCCAAATTCGACATGAAAGATCTTGGTGCTGCAAACTATATTTTGGGCATGGAAATTAAAGGAGACCGGGAAAAGAGGAAGCTCTCGTTAAACCAGAGGAAGTATGTCAAGACAATACTACAAAGGTTTAATATGCTGGATAGTAAACTGGTGAAGGTTCCTATCCGTGTAGGTGTGAGGTTATCTGTTGAACAGTGTCCCAAGATACAAGAAGAGGAAGAGGACATGTCTCGTGTTCCATATGCAAGTGTAGTCGGTAGCCTGATGTATGTAATGGTCTATACTAGACCAGACATTGCACATGCAGTAGGAGTATTGAGCAGGTTTATGTCAAAACCAAGGAAGGAGCACTGGACAACAGTGAAGAGGGTTTTCAAATATTTATGGTTTGTGCTACCAAGGAAGACCAAGATTGGACAACGTGTTGGATATTCATGGCTTTATTGATGCAGACTGGGCTGGAGATATGGATTAGAGAAGATCTACAAGTGCATATGTGTTTAACCTATTTGGAGGTGTAGTCAGTTGGATGAGTAAGAAACAATATGTAGTGGCACTACCAACTACAGAGGCAGAATACATGGCAGCCAGTCATGCACGCAAGGAAGCAGTTTGGTTGCAGAGAATGTGTTCAAGTATGGGGTTAGTATAGGGAGCTATAAGGATAGACTATGACAGCCAAAGTGCAATTTTCTTAGCAAATAACCATGCATATCATTCAAAGACAAAGCACATTGATGTTCAGTATCACTTTGTGACAGATATAATAGAAGACAAAAAGGTGTTGCCGGTAAAGGTGGACACTTTGAAGAATACCGTAGATGCATTGACAAAATCTGCGAGCTCTTAGAAGTTCTCTTGGTGTAGAGAAACAATTAGCATTGCAGGGCTGGATAAATGACTAAGCTCTCTTGTGGCCCCCTATGGAAAGAAAACAACAAGTGGGAGAATGTTGGGTTGTGTTATATTCTTTCCATAACTAACCCACACAGTTAACCAGGGGGTTAGAGGGGGGGCAGAGCCCCTCCCCTTCATTGCACTGATTGTGTAGTGGGGGGATCACAGAGGGTTTGAGGGGTGTAGGTAACCCCAGTCTATGGGGTCCGGGGTAGCGCCCCATAAAATTTTGTTTTTGGACCCTATATTAGGTTGGGCATACCTATCTATGGTTTTGTGCATGATTTTCGCACATGGTTTTGGACGTGATGGTTTTCGATCCATGGAATTTGATGCTTAAGCATGTATAAATATGTATTGTAACATTGAAACGAACATAATGAAAAATCAAGCTGGTAGTCCTAGTTTTTTGATCCAGGGGAAATCTCTGTGTATATGTGTTCTATGTGTTATTCTCTCACATTATTTATTTTCTGTGTTTTAGAATTCGTATATAGGTAAATTCTGTATGGGGTTAAAACCTACAGTTTATGTATGTGAGCCCTCTTGATAAGGGGCATCGATGATCGAGAACACTGAGTTGTCTCTTCCTCCCATGTCTAAGCTCCTAAGGTGAGGAATTGAGATGGAGGGCTCCTGGGGTTGAGGGATCTCTGAAAAATAGGGTATTATCCCTATCTGTTACCCACAGGGTGGAAGATGTTGCTCCTTTATCTTGGTCTATGTAGAGTATGCCCCAATTGAAATCATACCCACAAGCAGTGCTTGTTGGGGTTATCACTCAATATCTAGCTAATGGGTTGAGAGAGATATTGGGGGTGTGGGATCCTTACCTTTGGTAAGGTGGGTATCTCACCAAAGCTAATTATGATGTAGGTGTTCTACCACATGACTCTTGAGGGTCATTGTTGGGAAGATCAAGGATAAATAAGATGGATGAGATATTGTATTGATCGACATAGGGTGGAAGGTGTTTGCTCCCCTATGAGATGACATGAGGTGAGAGTGTCCCATAGGAACTTCGTCATGTTCTTAAGAGGGTGGTATCTAATTCTCCTTGATGATTCATATTCTTTAGATTCAAGAATGTTTTAGTAGATAAAGATGAGGAAAGATGGATCATGATATGATGACAGGATGCATAGGATTATCACATGATGCAGTTGGAATTTCTCCCTAGATGAGAGGGAGTGCTAATTTGGCATCTCAGTGACAAATTCCAAACATGGGACTATATTCCTATTTTTTAGAGGTTCAATTTTTACTATTCAAGTACTCAATTTGGAGAAGGGAAAGTGTGCTTTTGAATAAAATCCCACATGTGCACAAAAGGATAGGTCGACCCTAACGAGAAAATGGACATCCTTGGAAGCCTATAAATACAAGTGACCTCAAGTGAACATCACCAAACATATTGTTCTTCTCTTCTTCATTGATTAGTTTTCATAGTTCTGAGGCTTTGCCATAGAGATCTTTTCGTACAAATCCGAAATTGCAGTGTCCAAAGCTTGCATGTGTGCTTAGGGTTTTGGTTTCCAACTATAGGCTTGACATAGGAAAACTCTGGCTACAACCACATACGCACAGGCTCATCCATATATTTGGAAGCTCTCAACCACATGCATTCCTCTTCCTCTATGTGGTTGGGATTAGGGTTACAATTTGATATTTAACTGTAGTTGACCATAGACAAAAAACAGTGTCTGTGATAAAATATTGATGCTGGGAACATATTTACAAATGTTGTTGGGTTAATTTTGATGGATTATTTTGTATTGGATCATTGTACTCTTTGTTGAACATTTTATGACAATCTAATAGAATAATAATTTCAAAGGGTTTCCCCATAGTGGGATTTTCCCTGGTCATTGATTAAAAATTTGGTGTCTCTTGTTGATGTGTTAATTGTATTCTTTGTCATTGCATTTGTTGTTCTATGTTCAATTACTATTGATAATTCAAAATATTAATCATTATTCAAAGATTACTAATTGAAAAATTGAATTAGGCTAAAGTAATTGAATCACCATAGAGAAGTGTGAAAATTAACATCATTAATCTCATGAAAGTAGTTGGCACATTTCATAGAACGAATGGAATGACTAACCACTCATACAAACCTTGTCTGTTTTTGAAGGAAGATTTCCTGACATATTCTTCTCTAAATCAAACCTTATCATACCTATAATTTAAGTCCATCTTTGTGAATTAGTTTGCTTGCTACAACTAGTCTAGTAGATCATCTATGCTTGGAAAGAGGTACTTGTTCTTGAGTGCAATTCTGTTCAACACCCTGTAACCAATGCACATTCACCAACTCCCATCCTTCTTAGGCACAATTATGATGGGTGACCCAAATGGTTAGGTAATTAGCATAATGACACCCCCCTCTAGTACTTGTTGCAATTACTCCTTCAGCTCATTTATTCTATTATGTACTATCAGTACAACCCAATATTTGGGTATGGATATTCTAGAAATAGTTGGATCCATAGATCCACTTCTCTTTGGGTGGTATTCATTTAGGCTCATAGCTCCCCTCTATTCCTATATAAATTTGCTTAATTACTATCCTTATTCCTTAGTGCACCCATCCAAGGATGCTTTTGCTTTCATTTACACTTCTGTAGACTAGTATTTTCTTTAAAATAGTAAAACACCTTTCTAGAGATGATCAGTTTCTCAGCTTCGTTGGAACTTATTAGTGAAAATTTAGAATTTCCCTTTTGCACATTGATGGTGAATTATTTCCCATACTTTATGAGGTGGTACTAGTTGGATCTCCACATGAAGATTTTATCCTACCTCGACATATAGGGACTACCAAACACCACTCCATAGATATCAAGTGGAACTAAATCCAACTCTACTTCATAAATAAAATCATTTTTAATTGAAAATTTGATTTTACATTATTTTGTTACATTTTTTTTCACATCCTTATTTACCCATCCCAATGGATATGGTCTAAGATGATTTCTAACATCCAATCCCATTTTGTTGAGTAGATTTATTGGAATGAGATTCAGCTATGATCCTGAGACAAATAGAGAATCAAATTTTTTCTTCTTGACCTGTATATTTATATGGAAGAGTTTGGTAATCTTGTTCTCTTCCTGTTGCTAATATCTACTCAGCTTCAACCCTTTATACAATGATATATATAAAATATACTTATTCTCATCCAAGCTTATTTCCCCCTAATTACCAAAATCTATTTCCATGAGATATTTCTTCTTCCCATGCTTCTTCTAGTTATTTAGGTTCATTTCTCGATGTAGTTTCTAACACTTCTTCTCTATGTGACCATCAATGTTATAATGGTTGTAGTGGTTTCTAGGATATTTGCATTGGTGTACTATGGCTATTGTCTTTTTACTTCCCCTCTTTCCATTTATTCTTGCCTTCTTTATAAGCTTCTTGGTGTAATTATTATTTCTTTAGATCACTTGACTACCCTTATAAGCTTCCTGGTGTAATTATTCTTGCTTTAGATCACTTGACTACCCTTATAAGCTTTCCTAGTGTAATTATTATTCCTTTAGATCACTTGACTACCCTTTCTTCTAGCCTATGTTTTCCAAGTATTGTTCTTGTACACAAACCTCATCATTTGTTTTGGGTTTTAAAAACATCACTTGCTTCCATATATGGTTATGTAGACCTCCCAGATACTTAAGGATTACATCTAGGTTCTTAGAAGAGATAGCCAACATTATTTCCATATTCTTGAATTCTTTGGGGTACTCTTATACAATCTTCCCCCATCTCACCCTAAAGTAATACCATTAGATCCAATAGTCCTATAAATAATCAATAAGGTAGAATTGAGACATTCTGACGATTTTGAAATCCTCACTCTTAGTTATTATGGGATCCTCCTCTAGTTTCAAGGTTTTTTATGGATTTACAACCAAGTTAGGAAATTGCCCTCTAGTTTCAAATAAGCGAAAAATAATTTTTATTATTACTCTATATGGGGGACACTAACAAAAACCTCTAATTACTACAACTAGTGATTTAATTTAAACATGTCAGTCTCACATTAATACATTTTCATGCCATTAATTACTTTCATATTATATAGGTACTATGAATGGTTCATTAAAATCAAACTAGGTTTTTCTTTTTTAGGTTCTTTCTTAGACTCCACCTCTGGTTCTCCCCAATCCATTGATTTTCCCTTTCATATGACATTTGTGTTCGAATATTGTTATAGACATTTTTGGGCACTTCAACCCCAATCATAAATGTCCATAAATTGAGGGCTCCTAAGTCCCTAAAAGTGTTGCTTCACTACCTAAAGGAACAAGGTCAACTAATTACATCATCTCTCAGAAGTTCTCCGCTGAAAACTGCTCATAAATGGTCAAAACTAGACCATACTGAAAGCTCAATGCAGGGGGTGCGATGCATATCACCTTCCTAGTGTACAAGGTGCGATGCATACTGATTTGCTCCTCTGTAGGGTACGATGGTCAGGAATGGACAAATGGCAGGGACACAAATGCGAGGTGGAAGATCATGGAATCTTCCAGAAGCTTCCCGTCTCACACTTGCCTCTCTATTTTCGACCAGGGATGAGTAAGAGATCATCATTCTCCAAGTGGAAGTAGGAACTATCAAAGATAGGACACTAATCAAGATCCTAGAATATGACTCACCTCTCTGTAATCATCTATATATGGATCCTTTATCACAGAGATCCAAAGGCTGGAATTTTGTATCTTATAGAGAAGTGATGTTGGTTTTCTGGTGTACATTCATAGTGTTGGGTGATCTAAGCTTTGCTTGAGGTGAAGAAGGGCTTCCTAGCTGGAGGATGATGCTGGGTCAGAGCACATG
>APFE030488983.1:0-22238 GCA_000404065.3 Pinus taeda
GTTCTTATGAACACCTGCATCCTGAAAATGATGTTTCAAGCTATTGCATTCCTCTTGAATCCAACCTTCAAACTCTTTAAGACCTACAATGCAACTCCTTCTTGGAGTTGTTTTAATGGTCTTCATGGCAGCTTTGGAACTTTCTCCATAAGCTTGTCCATATACAAGACCCAAATACTTAGGCCTTTCCTCAATTATTATTGGCTCAACAATACCTTTTACATGTCTACCCAAGCCTTTTCCTTCATAGCCCATTTTGGACATTAGCTTGGAACCTATGCCTTTGGTATGTTTTTCAAAAGAACCAATATAAGAATTCTTAGAGGAATTTGAAGACAAACTAGAATGGCTTACCTCTTCTTCAAGATGATACTTGACCAAGGCTTCTTTGGCAACAAAGATTTGTGACTCCAACTCATGCACCCTTTTCAAGTTCATATGTGTAAAAATGAAGTTGCCTCTCCATTTCCTGCAGTCTGTCAGAAAGCAACTGCTTCTCTTCCTTCATGGAATTAACCTACTCTCTAAGTATGTTGCTCTTCCTTCCATCATCATACATTTCCCTCATAGAGTCTTGTGGTGAAAGAGGAATTTGAGGATTCACTTGTAGAAGTGGTCATTATACCAATGAACAAAAGAACTTCAAACAAGATTAATAGAGTGCTTATTTAAGCAACATTTTGCAACAAATCACTTGTGCTTAAAGGATTTCTTTGAGGTCCTTTTGGATAGAATAATGTCTACAGCCCTTCTTCCTTCTTTTCCTTCCTAGATTGAGCTATCAATGGCTTTCCCTGCACCTCTGCAAACTCAAACAATAATCAGTCTATAAACAAGCATACATCAATCAGACAATCAATCCTTGACTACCAAAACACCTTTCAGACAAGTAATGTTTGCTCTATCAATCAAGCATTCTGATATAACGTTCTTTGAAGGTAAGGTTAACCAATCTCAAGCTCTGATACCACCTGATCTGAAAATGGGGCACTTAGGCTTCTTGTCTAATTTTCAAGAACCTCTCCCACTTACAAAGCTTCAAATATTACCAAGTCTTCATGATTAAGCAATGTGAAACTAAATATGTGCTTGAAATAAGGTGTACGATTATGTTTATTGTTGACTGTTTATGTGTTTTTTAAGTCTATTTGATTGAACTGATATAACAACAACTAAAGCAGCAGATATAATGTAGCAATAAAAAAACACACATAGGAAAACAATTTAATTAGGAGTTCACCCAAAAATCTTGGGCTACATCTCCATGAGCTCTAGTCAACTCAACTAGGCTCTCTGGGATTATGGCAAAGCCCTTTTTACAAGCTCTTGGCTCAACTCCACTATTTTACACAGAAACAATGGGTTTAGATACCAATTTATCCCTAGCTCTAGAAGCACTCATCTTTCTAGCTCTTAGCTCTAACTCTGGCTCTTGGCTCTTCGTTCTCTCTACTGTATTTGCCTCTGCTTCCTGCTTTGGCTTCGCTTTCTGTGGTCCTTTCTGAACCTCCTCTTTGTCTCTATCATTCTGTGGCTTTTAAGCCAATCGACATTGTCTGTTCATTTTCCTCTTCTGGGTCTTCTGGCTCCTGGCCTCCGTCCGCTCAAATCCCCCTCTGAGCGTTAGAAAGCATTGCTGAACACCTTCAGGGATGGTGGCCACCTGTTCTATAAAGAAAGGACCATCGGTGCCTTCGAAATCCTCAGAATAGTCATTCTCTATTTACACAGAGAAATACACTAAAACACAGGAAAATCCACCAATCTGTCGTTTATCGGACCTGAAATATCATTAAATCCGTTGTATATTCCATCAGGTCCACCTTTAAATTGTTATTGCAAGCTGCATAGGCATGGGTTCCTTTGTACTTGGGTTTATTACAAAAAATCCAAATACAAAGAAAATCCTGACAATTTTCCCCATATTGGACTTCAAATGTTATAGTATCCACCCTCATATCGCATCTGGTCTGCCTTTGGCCTCTATCGTACTCTCCAGCATCGATCTACAGAATCTCTAATGCTATGGTCATCATGCGCTTTTGGGCAGTTTAGGAGTACGAAGGTTACCCGCTCGAAAAGGTAGTTTCCCTATTCCTCTTCCAAGCCACGCATCGTTCATTATGTCAGATCAGGCGGAGCCAACCCAAAACCATTTACCACTTGAGGCCCACCCGAAATGTACCTTTACGAAACTCAAATTATATATCACTAGATATATAAAACCTTTCGGGTCTGTTTTATCGCCCTAGTCGCATTTCCTTTTTTTCGTTTATTTAACGAAAATGCGATTTTACATAGAAAAACAATTTCCTTTCAGAACTCAAAATACATATATATTTGGGCTGATAAGACTCGTCAAGTCTGGCTTTATTATAAGTCACATATATATATGGCCTCTCTCCTCTATATTGTCGCGATGTGATTTTGCGATGTGACATGTCACAATCCCATATCACAAAGCCCCGGGGTCTTTCCATATGGCATTGCCAATGGCGATTCGCCGATCCAATCATCGGTGATCGGTGTATCGCATGATCGTAATCACTGCTTCCAGGGTCTTGATATCATATACGGGCTTGTCTCCTACCCAACTGATCGGATCGATGGATCAGGATTTCTTCTATGTCTACTTAAGTCTTTCCCTTTTCTTTTTTCTGATGTGATTTCCCTTTATAATGGTTTTTTTGCCCATTTTAGGGGATTTTGCCTCTTTTTCCAAAGAACAAAGGGCATCTTCTACATGTAATAACTTCTACATCCTAAGTCCATTTTAGCGCATTCAAGTTGTAGTAGATTCAAAAGGAAAAGATCTTTGTAATGGGGCTATTTCCAGGAACTTCCTTGGACTTCCATTTTCCTCTATGAGGAGCACTTAGACTTAGGAGTCTATCCAAAATCCATTTTGGATTAGGCAAGCCTCCCTAATTTTAAGGAATATATTGGTAGCTTTAGTTTTATAAATAATAAGGCCTAGGTCTTCATTAGGATTTGCTTTTTTATTGTACCCAAGAGGTAATTTCAAGCTTAAGATATTGTGACTGCTATTCTCATGTTATTTTTGACATTTTTGTGATAATGAAAAGGGTTTCTCTTTTCCAACATTGAGTTGACTTAGAAGGCTGAAGCTCTTGGGTTAGAGCCCAACCCTAGTAGTAGAGATTCCTCTTCTTTTTGTACATGTATCCTTAAATTAGAATCATAAATTCGTTGCTGACATTATTTCGATGTTGTTTAATTTGAAAGTCCTTGAATGATTGGTTAGTTTTTCTTCCATTAGTTGGAGAAGTAGATAAGTGTTACATTAGTGAAAGAAAAGACTTCAAAAAATATTGTGACAATTTCCCCATCCTCATCTCCCTCACGGGATCATATTTTGAGGTCCCCACTCTCACAGCCCCAAAAACAAAGCTATATTTTGGTTCTTACATAGCTTAGGGTTTCTTATTTAGTAGGTCATTGTTCATGATTTCTTATAAGCACTTGCAAATGTCATGTTGGTTTCTTAAGCTTGTTGTAGATTAGAAAACATTCCATTCCATAGATTTGATCCACTAGCCATCAATAGATCAGTTTCTCAAATTCAACTCATCTTTTCCACATTTACATAAAGTTGTGCATAAATGAAGAAATGACTATGACTTGTTGAGGAGTTGCTAATCTATAGGGACAAATCATTCCACCAACCTCATCTATGTCTTCTCCACCTCTCGCCAAACCCTACCAACCATTAATTCAGATTTATGTTTTATAGTCACCGTGGACAGCCACCTTGACAAAATCCAACCATGCTGAAGAGTTGGGATGATTCTTGGGTAGTGTAAACCTTCCCAACAATTCCTTTTACCTTTCCTACCTTCCTATAGATTTCAGGTAAGTATCCTGTAGTAAAATAGAACATCCTATAGTAACTATAGGAAATGTTGTAACAACTATAAGAAAGCCTGTAGAAGCTTGTTTTAGACTGTTTTGGGCAGAAATAATGATCAAAGCCTAGGATAGGGCTTAAAATTGACCTCCAGACCCCTCAATGCCATTTTAGACAAATTTTCCCATACATTTTTCCCCTGCAAAAGATCAGCATGATTAGTTTAACATTTACATTTCTAAATTTAAAACCAAAACACTTTTTTCTGCAATATTTGGATAATGTGTGTATACATTAGTCATAGCAATATTACGATCATTTACATGATTACTTAGTCTAGATAACTAGATGATCGAATGTTAGGGTACATTAGGTCTCTTCTGCAAGTAATGTGTGTTAATTCCTAGCTAGGTTATTTCATATCATTTTCATAGCAATTTCTATTCAACACTTTCATTTACTTAACATAGGCAAGCATTTACTTTATGCATTAATGATAGCTTTGCATTCACTGTCACTAGTCAACTTCCTTCTAGTCAATAGAAGACTGGTTTGAAAAACCCTATTGGTAAATCGCCCTAGTTGAGAAGTGACAAGAGTAGACCGTTGCATCTATTGTGGATATAACACTGTCACCTCCAAGTTTGTACGAACTTCAGGTTGATAAAGTAAATTTGCTATCCCTAGGAGTTGCAACATCCTTGCTGAAATACTGGGGCTCATCAGCTTCTTGGTTGGGATAGATGCTAACAACAATGTTTCTAAACTTTACTTTTTATTTTTATGTTTGTTAATTCATGTACGCAGGTCACAGTGTAATATAATGCATACTTATGCGCATCTTTTAATTTCCATTTCTGCGTATGCACAAAAATCAACTATGAAACTGCACAGTAGCCAAAAATAGGGGTTTATACCATGGGATCCAGCAATTCCACTTTCTTTGGGATGATTTAGATTCTACCTTTTCCGGGGAATGCTCTTTTGACACATATGTGGATAATGAAAGATCCAAACCGATGGTTGTTTTCCTAATTGACCAAAATGACATATAACATCTCATCAGATCAATGATGATAAGATGAGCTATGAGGTAATTGAGTAGCAATACAAGCAAACAATTTTGTCCAAAAAAATCCAGTGAAAATGGGATCTTTGTCACTTACAATAATCTTTGGATTTCCATGTAGCTTTTGAATTGCTTCCATAAATGCAGTAGCAATTGTACTCACTTTAAAAGGATGAACTAATGCACAAAAGTGTTCATAATTGGTAAGTCTATCAACTACTACCATGATGAGACTCTTTCCTTCAGACTTGGGTAATCAATTCCATAGGTTTGACTAGAATGTGATTGTGCCTTGGGTGAAAGTTATATTAACTTTCCCAAAACTTGCTAATTTTTGGCCTCTTTGAAGAGAAAACTTTTACCTAACCCACTTCATTATGCCCCGTAATATATATGAAAATTTCATAATATGAGATGTCCTAGAAAAAACATATAGTAATAGTTCTATGATCACTCATTTAAAACTAAATTCAAGGCCATTCACAGTCCCTAAATTCTATGGCTCTATCAAAGAAATTATAAAGAACCAACACCTAAAGTTTTTACAAAATGTACCTTGGAATGCCTTATAAACATTCTCATAATTTCATATTGTGAAACATCCAAGAAATACAATGATAACAAAAATTTTGGGATGACTCTTTTGATATAGATTTCAAGACTAATCACAAACCATAACTTCCATGACATATATCTTACATAGTATAGAGAACTTAATACTAGAAATGTCAATATGACCTATTTGAAGTAGCAAAACCCTAGGTCCATATGCTCTTATACAAAATGTTATTCACCTTATGCATTAGATGAAAAGAAAACCAATAATTATAGTCCACTACAAAGGAGAAACCTCCATTTACAATGAATATAATGTATAAGATGATATTTTATGATCTTAAGAATAGGTCTCCTTAGTTTACATATTGGAGACAAAGGGTACATTATCATAAAATGTTATAATGAAAGTTTCTATATTACATAATAATATAAAAATAGAGATGTAGTTGTTGAAAATGCAAGAAGAAAATACTAATTTTATTTTGTCCTTGTATTAAATTAGGAATACAAGTGTAATTGCACATCACAAGACAACTTGTACGAGTTAACTAAGTTAATTTGACCTAGTTGGATCAGTTAATTCAAGATGAGAGTTTAACTAGAGCCATGTAAAGTGTTACCTACTTTATAAGAGCCCTGGTTGAGTTTTTTTTTGAGTTGTAATTAATTAATTCAGTTTAACTCAGCTAAAAAAAGTTAAACTAGCTCCAACTGATGGAGGAACTAATAGGAAGTTAGACAGTGGTGTGCTTCTTCATGTGTTCAACCAGTTAACTTATTATTCACTCATAAATAAGTCTTGGATATCAGATCCGAGAGTGACTGAGTTGAGATTGGAGTTCAAGGGTAGTGTACAATCAGTTGTATAACCATATGAATTATACAGTTGGTGCATGCAGTCAAAGGAAGGTTTATGAGGATTGCACAAGTCATATTGAGGAATTTCCCTAATTAATAGGTGGCTAATTCCCAAGGAAAAAATGCAAGGAAATAAGGACTTGGGTAATCAGAAAATTGGTTAAGTATTGGCCTAGGCTTGTCTAGGAAGTTGTGAGATAGATAGAGATAGTGTAGAGGTTGCTTGGCCTTAAGCAAAGCATTGTAATCTTCTCATATTTTTTGAATAATGCAATATACAAATAGAAGGTGTGTTTTAGCTATGTATTTCCTAGGAAATCATTGTGTAATGTGTTGATCGAATTCTTTCTCTTGAATGATTCGTGATTTCTCGATTATTTAATTTTTTCTAATGATGAGTAGAGTAGATTCAAGTTTTTGGTTTTAGAAAAATACATAAGTAGTTTGAATCTACAATCAATTTCTACATGGTATCAGAGCAGAAATCACTGTAGAATAGGAGAATATGCTTTTTTCTTTTACATGTGAAATCTAATTTGTAGTATCATTCTTCAAATCTACCAGGTCGTCGTTCTCTCGACTGAGACTTGAATGTGCTCTTGAGGGTAGTTAAAAATATATTTCTTGGAACGACATGATGGAGGTAGTGTTGGAAGTCAATGGGCTAAAGGAATTCATATACAATGATATTCGTAAACCTCCAATACCAGATGCTCAAGATCTAGTAGAGGGGAAAAAATGTGTTGCAAAGGTGAGAAGGATCATACTAGAAGGAGTTCAAAATCATATTGTCTCGAACCTCCATGGGAAGGATACACCATATATAATGTGGCAAGCCTTGAAAGCCTTGTTTCAGAACAACAAGGATCACAAAAATATGGTACTGAAGGACAAGCTTTAGAAGATCAACATAGAGAAGAGCGACATAATACCACAATAATTGATTATATTCACCCTATTTCGAGATGAGATTGGGAGTGTTAGTATTACACTTGGTGAGGATGATCAAGTTAGCCTAGCACCTCTAGGCCTTTCCAAGTGCCGACACAGCTACCAGGATTCAGTAAATGGGAGGGAGCATCTACCAAAGTGGAAGCATTTGTGGTCCGACTTGGTGCAAGAAGAGACATGCAGAGCACTAGAGATGGAACCTCATCCAAGCATGATGATGAGAAGAACTGTGCCTTAGATGGAAAGGTGAAGAAACGGAAAGGAAGGAAATTCCAATCCAAAGGAGGTTGTAGTCAAGGTGGAAAGAAGAAGAACTTATCGAAGATTAGGTGTTTCAATCTCATGAGCAAGGACACTATGCCACGAAGTGTCCACACAAGAAGGCCAACAATAACCCTTGGGAAGTGGCAGGGGAAGCTCTTGCTTCACAAATCGAGTTGGATTTCACCCTCCTTACATTCATGGTGAAATCTATGATGGGTAGTGAGTGGTATCTAGATATTGGAGCCTCATTCCATACGACCAGAAACAAATAATTTTTTAGTTACTTGGAGGAGAAGGACCTCCAGATGCACATCAAAATGGGAGATGACAGAAGGTATAGCATGACCAACATTAGTATTGTTACTTTTTAGAGGGATATTGGTTCTCCTCTCACATTAAAAGATGTCATTTATGTTTCAGGTCTGAAGGAGAATTTAGTTTTATTTGCTATGTTGGAGGATCGTGGCTACTATGTGATATTTAGCAAAGGAAAGGATTTCCCTTCATCACATATCCATAGGACAAGCAAAGAAGATCAGTGTTCGGGTGAAGAACCTCTACAAATTGGATGTATAATATTGTACATCATTGAGCATGAAGGTAAATAAGGTATAGAACCGATACATAAATTATTTGTGGCATATAAGATTGGGTCACCTGTACCACAGAGCTTTGAAGATCATGCAATAGATTTCTACCGGACTTCTCAAGGGTGCACTAGAGCAGAGAGATACATGTAAAGGGTGTACATTGTAGAAGTACACCAAAGCCACCTTTCATGATAAGGATGATTGGGCGCAAGATATGTTTTAAAGACTTCACTCAGATGTGTGTGGAACTTGCTTGACAACCTCCATGGTGAAGCATAGGTATTATGTAATATATGTAGATGATTTCTCACATAAGTGTTGGATTTTCTTCAAGCAGATGAAATATCAGACGTTCTCTAAATTTTGTGAATGTAAAGCACTTGTTGAGAAAGACACTCGCAGGAAAGCGAATTCTCTCAGGAGAAATAATGGTGGAGAATATGTGCCGAATGAGTTCAAGAAATTTTGTGCATCAGAAGGCATTCGATGGGAGTTAATGACACCCTATAATCCACAGTAAAATAGGGTGGCTGAAAGGAAGAACATAAGTATTGTGGGAGTTGCATGGACAATGTTACATGATCAGGGTCTACCACTACACTTGTGGGCTGAAGCATGAAACACAACTATATATGTGTAGAACAAGAGTCCTCATTGAATTCTTAGAATGTGTAACAACCCTGGTTAAAAATGCATGTAAAATATATATAAGACCATGGTCATGGAACACATATTCCAAGCTAACTGGTGGGCCAAACATCTTAGTGGGTGTTAATTCGGTTTATTATGGCTAAGGAAATTGGAAAAGGAAATGGCAAGGGTATTAGGAAAGGTAAATTGGAATTCTTAGCACATTTATTTATGAAAATAATGGAAATTAGTAGAAAAGGGAGGTAAAAGTTCACAAGTTGCATGTGAGGAGGAAAATGAAGGAAAATAATGGAAAATGAAGAAAATAGAAACCTCATTCATAAATAGGCTTTTGAGGATCACTAGGGTGGCTTGGCTACTGTAATCTTGGTCAGTTCAATTTTGGAGCTCTCTCTCTCTATTTTCTCTCTCTCATACTCTTGGACACATAGTTTTCTTAGAGCACTCTTGGAGAGTGTGGAATTCTTGGAGTTTTGGAGCAAGAAGGAAAAGGAAGTGTAGGAAAGTGCAAGAGGATATCAAGATCACAACTATAGCGGGTGTTGATTGTAGATACTAAGTTGCATGTATGGTTTTCTTTGCTATTTTGGCATGCATGGGACATGCATGTGGTTTCTTGGTTATGATATGTCATTGGCATTGAGGATTGCCATGATTGATAATGGTTTTGCCTAGCCTTTCCATTTCCTAGATAGCCATGGTATTATGGTTTTACTTTTGTGTTTTTGGTTGGTTCTCATATTCCTTTGGTTGTGGGTTGAGTTATTAGTTCTTGGAGCCTTAGTTGGAAAAACGCTCTAGAAGCCCTATAATGACTTGGGTTGAGTTACTAGTCCTCGAGCCTTGGTTGGACAAATGCTTTGGAAGCCATGTAATAACTTAGGTTGAGTTATTAGTCATGGAGCCTTGGTTGGAAAAAATCTTTGGAGCCCTTGGTGGGTTGAGTTACCAGTCCTAGAGCCTTGGTTGGATAAATTCTCTGGAACCTAGTAGTAGTTGTGGGTCCTAGAGCCTTGGTTGGACAAATGCCTTAGAGCCTAGCAGCAACCACTGGTTGAGTTACCAGTCCTGGAAGCTGGGTTGGAACAAATTCTTTAAAGACCTAGACAACTTGGGTATAGACCAATTTAGTGATGGTTAGTGATTTCTGACCGTGAGGTGGAATCATTGTTTAATGGGATGAGGTGGGTGGTCTCTTGAATCCTTAGATGGTTTTTATTGATGCTTTTTCTGAGAACCCACATTCATGCTTGGAATATGGCCTAGGGATGAATGGATGAAGAGAGATTTGGCTTAGCCATTCTACAGTCGGGTGGAATGTGGTATTCCCAGAGTGGGATGGATTTTGCATCATTAATATGAGGTTATTTCTCATTTTTATCTTTTGAGTATTATATTGTTTTATATGTGGATTATTTGGATGTTGTTTTCTTGCTATTTCTCTTATTATTATGTTCGTTATGAATATGTATTATGATAGTGGCTATGTATGGCTCTCATCATGTTTTTACTTGTAAATGAATGAACAATATATCTATGACCTAATGGATGAAACTGCAGCTAAAGTCATAAGGAAACAATGCCTTATAGTGAATCTGAGATAAGCATGAGACACCTATGCTTATATCTGCCATTTACACATGTAGATTGCATTGATGCCAAGTGTTTGACATAATTTCAGTCCTGGATGGGGATGGTCAGGCCTAGTCCTGGAGTTAGTTTTTGGTTTTTTAGTCTTATCAGCATGTGTTTAATGGATTCCAGAAGCTATAACATGTTCTGGGTAGTGGTTGAAATTGTAGGCTTGAAAATTTTCTTAAATTCCCCGAACTTTGGCATAGGGCTTCTAGAAATAGTCTCTGGAGACAGGCATGTAGGCTTGTGGGAGCGTCCATAAGTTTAATAGTCTAAAAGGTTAGTGGGACTCAGGGGATGGTTAGCATAAGGGTTGAGATGTTTCTTAGGAGTCCTATTGCTAATGTTGAAGGTCTGTATGGTGTGTTTCTATTGGTTCCACTTCCTTAACATAACTTAGGAGGTGGAATCACATCATAGTAGCTTCTCATTACATGTTTACCCCCATTGGACAGTTACTTCGATAGATGTGGGAGGAGGGTTTTATAAGATGAGTACACTAGAAGAATATTTTTCAGGTAAGAAATAAGATGTGGCATTCTTTGGGATCTTTAGTTCATCATTTTAATATCATGCTACCAAGGATGCAAGGAAAAAGCTAAAACCAATAACTTAATTTCACATATTTTTGGGGTACATGGATATGCCTCATAGCTATCGATTGTACCTTCCATATCGCAAGATGACAATGGTTTGTTGGGATGTGAAGTTCGATGAAGAGAATGCCATGAGATGTTCCCTTGAGATGGGCTTTAGTGACATGTGGATGAGGACATTTTAGCTCCAAAGGAAGAACCTCAAGATGATGTGGGGCACCCACATGCAAAGGATCAGGGAGTGTAATCACCCACTCGTGAAGAGACCAGAGATGGAATGAAGTGCACCAAGGAATTTGACATATTCATGCACAATGCTAGAGAGAATGTGGGAGCACCCACATCACAACACAAGCACATGAGGTCACTAGATCAATACACTGGCTACCTCTGATGAGTGAGAGGGTAGAGGCTGAGCCATCCTCATTTGAGGAAGCATTGTAGCAACAAATATGGGTTGATGCCATGCTAGAGGAGTATGACTCCATTATTAGAGCAATGTTTCAGAAGTGGTACCAAGACCAACAAACAAGTCAGTTGTGAGTTCCATATGCCTTTACAATGTAAAGTAAGAAACAAATAGGAGTTCTGAGAAACACAAGGCCATATTTTTGGCCAGAGGGTTCTCTTAATTCAAGGGAAATGATTACGAGGAGACATTTTCTCTAGTGGCAAGGTACTATTAGCAAGAAAATAATTTATGGTCGCAAGAAGAAACTTATTGAACACAATACAAAAAAAAGCATAAAGAGTTGAGGGATGCAAGATTTATTGCATGGGGGAAATGGTCCATAGATTGGGATGGATGATATACAAGATAGTTCATCACAAGATATCAATAAAAATAAATTGAAATCAATATTATGAAGGTTAGATTATTTTAGTTTCTAGATTTGTTAATTGTTGATTTTATGCTTATGAATTTAAGAGATAAAATATGGGAAATAGAGAACAAAAGAAACAATAAGACACCAATAATTAACTCCAATATTTTCTTTTGTAAACCCTCAAGGGAGACAACTCAGCTAGAAGGTGAGGCTCCTTAGTGCTCTTTTTCTTTGGAATGAAAATAATGTGTACAAGGAGAAGCACTCTCCATGGAGTTACTTGAGACTTGTGGTACTTTAAGCTACTACAGAACACTAACCCCCCTATATTATTTTCTCTTTCCACTCCTAGTTTCTCTACTCTACTAATGAAATAATAAAAATTAAAAATAATGGAACCCCTTTCCTCATAGTGGCCTAGTTATAACATAGCCCAATATCTAATTAGGGGTTACGCCTAACTACAGTTAAAATATTAACCCTCCTAGAGACCTCTTCATATCCCACATGTGGATAAGAAATTTTGTATTAGTAATAGGGGATGGCATGTCATCCACTTATGTCGTGGTGATCAAACATGGGAAATCAACTTTTAAGAGGAATGGATTTTGGATATGAATTTTGATTGTGCTCATTGTTTCACCATTGGAAATGTCCATCAGTGTTTAATAGAATAAAAAGGTATAAAAGTTAAGGAGGAATTTTTTTTTCCCCGTAAAACATCATTAAATGCCTCAAAATGGACACAAAATATTTTAAACTGCAATTCTCCAAATTGGTTTCCAATGATAAAACTATTTCAGGAAGTTGATTTGTCCAATTTTTCCACTAAAAAAGTGTTGATGTAGATGGAAAATGATATAATGATCCAATATTGATAATAAATAATTTTTTTGGAGGATTTTATAACCCAAAATATTTACAAGATGAGGTGAAGACTTTTTTCCTCTCCCTTCTCTCTAGAGTACCATTTTAGTGTTTGTGGGAAGTTGTTTCTTCAAACTAATTAACCAAAGGTCATGATGCCCCTATATCATATTTTTTATCCTCTTGTACAAAACTCTATATTATTTCAGCTCTCCTTAGGCATGTACAACTAAATCATCTCTCAAAGATAAGACTTGCTCCTACTCATAATCCAACATGGAAGGTTCATAGAGATTAAGATTTTCCACATTCACCACTAAGTAAATGCACATGTATAGGAGTGTATTGATTCCATAGCCATTACCTCCAACTTTTTATAGCATCTTGAAAGGATTGTATTGGAGAGCCTTGATCCTCTTTGCAGGACCCTATAACCTTTTCTTATTCAAGTGTAACTATACTCTATCTTCCAATCTGAATGGCTTCACTATTCTATGTTGAACATTCTTGGCCTTGTACATTTTCTATGACTTCTTAGACATCTATTATACTTGAAAATGTATTTCCTAATTTTGTCAACAATATTTCCTTCTATTAAGGCATCCCTTGTAATATCCTTCCTCACACTTTTCCACATAAAGCATCCAAATCTGAAGGTGAGAAATACCCAAAACAAGTATCAATTGAGTTCTTATATTCCTTTCAATTACCTTTCTAATTACTCAAAAATTCAACTAAAATACTATGGCTTTAATTTTCAACCCAATTATGTTTCGATGATAAACATTGAATTTTTGGCATTCCATACTTTTACAAAATTATTTCCAATCACATTCTTATGTACTCCTAGTACAAAATATTAGATTTTTATGGTTGCAAGAGTCCTTTAATAACCTAGATATACAACTAAAGTAACATCATGCATTTCCTTTTAAATTATATTTTTCAACCCTTATGAATTAGGAAAATATATTTTACCTCTCTACATAATCATTTCATGTTCAATAAAATCATTTTTTTTATGATTTGGTTATTTCTTACCTTATGGTAGCACTTCTTTCATTTGCAAATATTGGTGATCTGATTTTCCGTCCTCTACAATTATAATCTTTAGATATATAGGGTTGGAACATGCATTCCATGTAATATTATGTTGAGTGCATTAGCCACGTTGTTCTCCTTTCCTTTCATATGCTTAATTTCAAAGTCATACTCATTAAAATATTCTAGCCATATCACTTTCCTTCCATTTAGGGCCAATTGTTCAAGTAAATAATTCAAACCATTGTAGTTTATTCCCAATGAAAACCTCTTTCTCATGAGGTATTGTCGCCACGTCCTTAATGATTTCAATATGACTGTCATCTCCAAGTCATTAGTGAAATAGTTCTCTTCATTCACTTTCAATTTTCTAGATTCATAACATACTACATGTCCATTTTACATGAGCACTTCTCCTATCTATTCATTACGTGCATCAATGCAATCGATAAAATATTCATTTGGGTTAGCTATATTAATAATTGGTGAAGTTATTAGTATCCTTTTCAAATGCTGACATCGCTCCTCACATTCCTAAATCCATTCAAATTTTATACCCTTGTTTTGCAAGGAATTGTTTGGTTGTATTTTATAAGTACCATGATGTAAACTGTTTCTGGCACATGGTTTGGCCTTGGTCATATTTATAGTAGTTACGTATATACTTATATTACAAAACGTAAGGTATTATAATTTTTCTTTTAAACATAATATTGACATCCAAGTATAGTTTTACACATCACTTGTAGGTTGTATATTTTTATACATGTAGAGAGTGAGAAATTAACAAGTTTACATTCATACTTAATTATATTTGATATCTATTAGATGTCATATTTGCATAGATATGACACTCAATGGGATAGAAATTGATTGATTTATTGAATTCTCTAATGTATTACACCTATGGATCAATATAATGGATGATTTATTATATGTTATTGATTTATGATTTTATTATGTATAATATATTAATATAATATATATATATATATATATATATAGTTTTGTTAAGTTGTTGTGTCTAGTATGACTACATGGTTAATCTTGACTTAGAAACCAGACTCGAATATCTATGTCTCAAATCACTAGAATATTGCACTCGCCTAGCCCTAGGTCACCACTTGTAACATGGCTAAATTTTTCCACAAATTTCAAACATAATTTCACATCATAAAATGGTTATATATAACATAATATATAATGGTGAATAATTTAATGGTATACAAGAAGGTTAATGGATTGATATTGAAATAATATATCATAATTTAAATATATATATATAAAATGTATAAATTAAAAACAATCAAATATATATTTAAATTTTTTTTAAATTCCTATTTTTAAAATAAATATTCTATTCTGATTATCAGTCCTGAGAGTTTTTGGTAGCAGTAATTATTTATAAAACGAGACAATGTGACATCGACCCCAAAAAGTGGATACGCTATAAAGGATTTGAACTTCGACTTAAAAATAAGACGATATTGTTTATTTTGAACATCACACTACCCTTACATGCAAATTAGGGCATCAAATTTTAGCGTTGCTTATCACCATTTAATCATCAAAATTTGCCAGATCGTACATGAAATTTCAACATTATTAGCTACCATTTCATCCCCAAGGCGAAATGAAAAGTATTAATTAAAATTACCGTTAAAATCTATATAACTCTCATTGAATTATTAACCATGTAACTTCTAGTGCACGCTGTTAAATTCCATATCAGTTTGATATATATATATATATATAACAGTGACACGGTAGAACAGTGACACGGTAGAACAATGGGAGAGAAAGTCAAGTGGCGCTGAGCAAATATTGCTTCCGCTGACACTCTCAGATGCGAGCTGTGAAATAGTCTAAGGAGTGGGCATTCAATTAAAAGAAAATATTCTTGTGTGGGGGCATATGTCTCTACAACTTCCTTCTGATTGAAAACATCACTTGCGTCAACACATCTTGTCATTTGCGGATTCAAATCAACCACGACTTTAATCATTTGATACATTGGTTCAATAAATCTATGGCCCCAGCCACGTTAGGCAAAATTGACCCGAGCTTTTCACGTACTCGAATCTCCACGTCTCACATAACTTTTCGCCTGAAGCTGCACTCTCAAAGCTATGAAACGATCCCTGTTGCCATTAAGTTGTACGGACAGTGGAACGCATCATTATTTGAGTTTCCAGCGCAGAGTGTTGCAAAACAGGCTACACTACCATTTCTCTGGTACTCCTTCTGCCATTTTGGGGACGGTGGGAAGTGACGTTGTGTAAAGTGGATAGGAAAGAAATGGAAAAATTATATGGCAATCAGTCATCACACGTAACATATTAATTTGAAATTTTAAAGGGATTATTATTATTATTATTATTAATTACTTGGTGAATTGAATTGTGAGTTTTAATTTATAAGAGATCTAGAATCAATCTTTATAGCTGCCACTATAACATTAAGAGTATATTTAACTACCTGCAAATCTATATACTAAAATTTTATTAATAGATAAGACTGCTAAAAAAAGGTCAAACATCACTGGTGACAAATTAGCTGAAATTTTAAAAAGCCTCTTATTACTAGGGAGCACTGCCCAAGGAAATGATTTGTGCACATAGCCACTCCACATCTTACATTATGAACGAGATTCAAATATCATTATTAACAGTTTGTCTTTGTTTGTAGTAGGGGAGAAGGAAAGAACCATAGGTTAAATAAATAAGACTGTTTGTCGTGTCAAACCACACCTCATTCCCAAACTTTAAATGTTGCATAGAGCATGTCAACCCAAATGGCCTTAACAATGATGAGAAAACGCCCATATCCGATGACAATTGTAATCTGCTTTTATTTGAATTGAGAAAGTAAATGTATGATGTAAATTGATGAGGACAATGGTGAAGTGTAAACCATCGAAATTATGCTTTAGAGACTTCACTGCAATAAATATTTTAAGGGAAAGATGATAATGTCCTTGTCATTTCAATTCAAGTATTTTCATGGGAAAAGAATAATCTCCACAGAGGAATATTTTCTTTTAATGGAAGACCCACTCTTTAGACTATTTCACTTCTCACACTGGACCAAGTGTTTAGGGGAACTGCAGTATTTTGTTCAGCCCTACATTATTGTTAATAATTTTTTGTGATATTTTTATAGTATGGAGGTCAATTGTTCATTTTATAAATAATTATTATTATTATACTTTGATCTGGGATAGCACAAGATTTGAACCCAAGACTTGAGGTTTGGTGAGACATCATTTCCACAGCCATTGCTAATTGAGCTACCCCAAGGGAACTAGTTAGTTTGTTTTGTTATTAAAAAAGAACAACTATTTTAGGAATACTAAGGTAATATCATTTTTCTATTAGAGTGACTAATTATTTTAAGCCTAGTTAAATGTTTTTTAGAAACTAAAATGAATTATTTATATTAGTTTTTTTGGTTGTATATTTTATTTAGATAAAATCTTACAATAGGGAAAAAAAACAATGTTATATTTCATGAGTAGATTGCATTTTAATGAAATATTTTTTATTAAAATTTATGAGTTTTGAATATTAGAACAAGAATAGATTCATTTTAACTCGAGGTTTACTATGGGCAAAGATGGATCAAATCTTTCAAGATGTAAATCTATTTTTCAGTGCAAAACTTGAAGAAAGGTTTTCACCTACAAAGATTTGATTCCTCTAGACTCTTGGTAGAATTGTAATTAAGAAGAGTTTAATAGTTTTGAAAAAAACAATAATAAAATGTTTTTTAACAACAAGGCTTTTCTTATTTCGCTAGCAAAATGTTTTAACTATAAGAATTCTTTTAAATTTTCCTAATAAAATGTTTTAACTATAATTTTTTTTAAGGCTAATTTTATATAATATATACATATTTTACATTAAAATATTTTTATTGCATAATTCACATTCTTCCACACTTAAAATGTTAATACATGGGCCCTGATATAGTTGTCTTCTCTTATCTCTTTATATATTTAATTTAAAAAATAGTCACATTCATATTGAAATATCTGGTCTATCATCCATAGTATTTTTTTATTATTATTAATATTTTATATATTACATATCAACTACATATTAAGAATGATCTTCCTTACAATAAGAAATTGGAAATGTAAGATATTTTTAATTTAAATTAATTTATTATTTTACATATAAAGATGACATGAAATTATGTTTTGTCTGTGAGGTAAATTTTTATTTAATTGAAAAATAAGAGATCACTTCAAGGATTACAATCTTCTCAAAGATCACAAAAGGTATATTCTCCTGAGAGAGAAGATAGACAACTGCAAGCTCATAAAACAAAAATTTCCATGATAAGATCTATAAATTGGGCTAACTAGCCTTGAACAAAAGTAAAGAATGTAAGGAAAATATTAAACATATCCATATCACCATCATGATGAGGGGTACAATTTTGAGCTAGCAACATGAATTGGTTGATGAGGAGTATCTAGAGGACTTCTTTTTGCTTGGGGATGCCTAGGTCATGCTTGATCTGCTCCATCCTCTAATCTACATCTCAGAAGTGCCTACGAAAATGATAGAGAGGTTGCTCCATCCTCTAATCTACATCTCAGAAGTGCCTATGAAAATGATAGAGAGGTTGGATAATATCCACGAAAGATTCATGACAATCCAAGATAATCCTCCACAATAGAAACTCCATTTTCTAGTACAAATCCACCATCTACATGTACTAGTGGAACGTACCCCTTGTATGAATAGTATTGGGTATCCAATTCCCCATTCAATGAAGACTTCAATATTAGAGAGGGTGGTCCTATGAGAGGAGGCCTCTCCTTCTGTCCAATTATGTTCATCCTATATATGGCTTGGAGTTAGTTGCTAATATCGAAAAGAAAACGCCTCAATACATTGGTACATTTGCGTATGTCCTCTTTGGGCCCTCTCTTGATAATGGGCTTCCCCTCGTTAAACATGAGCTTGTTATCTTGGCATAGTTGACTAACCAACTGGAATTGCCAAGGTTGACCCCAACTCTACCAGTTTAGGTAGACTGCAAAAGAAAAGGAAAACACCTTGAAATATACAATCTCAGGACCATGCTAAGAAAGGGGTAGGGCCATTCCCAGAGGAACTTCGCCATAGCTAGCCACACTGGAGTGAAAATCCCAATTTCTTTATTCCCTTGTCTGCCCCACTTTGACTCATAGATATGTAGACGAAGGTCTGACCCTAATAGGATGTTAACCAATACCCAAACCTTTCAGGCTCTGAACCTAATAGGATGTTAACCAATACCCAAACCTTTCATGACCGAGGTCACAAAACCACTCTTGAGATGAAACAACAATGCTCAACAAATTTTCACAACCCCCAAAACTGGATAATACAAATCACCACCTAGCCAGGGACAGAGAAAGGAACCAACAGGAAGAATAATCAAAAGACAACCTAGCACCTAGAAGACAAGAAGCAGATGGTGACACAAGCTTGAGAGATAATACACCACCAAAGCTATCCCATAACCACTGTCTCAACTAATGATTTTCCCAATCCCAAGCCAAAAATTGATAGAGACACCCCATAAACTCCATGCACAAAAAAAAAAATCTTCCAAAAGGAGAGTATTTTCTACAATGATAATATGAAAAAAAAAAACAAATCTTGTATTGAAAAGGAAAATCCATGATCAATAACTCAAATTTCTATTTTAAAAAGTACCCAACTCCACTTCAGGTGCCGAAAAGTGGGGTTGGCTAACAAACACCAAGAGATATGACATAAAATGTACATTTATCACTTTCCTAAATTCCCCACTGACTCTCCTAGAGGTTAACCAATTATACTCAGGAAAACCAAAGTTGAGGCACAAATATTTTTAACTTTGGGCAACTAAATCCACCAGGTATGGACGCAAATTGTAATCGCTTCCTAATGAATTCTCCACTAGGCTGATTGGGGTGGCGTTCTTCATTCCCCATTGTAGCAACTCATAAATTAAGATTATTCTAAGCTAAATGCTTCCTCGACAAACTACAACTATAAAACACATTGGAAATACTTTACCACTATTGTTTCCACTGTGTAATACAAAGTACCAATCCTTAGACAAATATATTTGATGCCCATGTGCACCACAAACTTCCTCTCCTCAAGAAGACCACTAACGCCTTGTCACCATCCCTTCATCTGTGCTTTAGGATTTTTTATAATGGCCACACAATTCTCCATTTATTCTTGTTGGGGGCATGTTTCCACATCCCCTTATTCACTTATCGAGTGGGGTGGTGCCAAAACCCCTCATGGCCTGACGGCTCCCGCCGTTTCTCACTCCCTCTCGGATATGACCGTGTCCTGGATGCACTTTAATGTTAACTTAAATGTTAAGTACGATGCCTCGGTTGTGGGTTTAGGGTTTATCCCGGATTTCCCGGTCGTCGCCTTACACCTGCCGGTTGCTCCGCCTTTTGTTCACACTTACCCGCGCTTACCTGCTCATTCTTACTCCGCCGCTGCTTGGAGAGCTCTGTCTGCAACTTTTGATGAACCTTTGCGTTTCCTGTTCTGGTCTAACAGTGGTGACTTACCTGTGTATTCTGGTGCTCTGCGGTTGTGGGTATGTGTCCTTGAGACCTGTAACAATGATCGTTTCTCTATACGATATTGTGGTTAGACTTTAGGCACAGGTTCTATGTTTTAGTTTGGCGCTCACGCTGTCTGTGATTTTCCAAAGATTTAACTGGTTTTTCTCTGGTACAGGGCTGCTCTGCACTCCAACACTCTGCTTGGTCACACGAGGTAAGGGTTCTTTTCCTTGCTATACGACCTGGTTTCGTTGTCGTCCTTCTACTAACGATTCTCTGCCACTGGCCAATAGGTATGAACACTCTCAGGTTTTCTTCGAACCCCAGCTCGGCTCACAGGTAACTTTCATTCAAACCCTTGTTCTTTTTCGTGTTTTATTTCATCGTTTTATGGCTGTTTCTTTTGGGCATTAACCCCATTCGATTGTTGGTGGCAGGTATTCACCTGTGATGGTTCGGACACTGGCGGTGGTCTGTCGCTTCGTTGGTTATTTGAATGCTCTGTTCACGGGTAGCATCCTTCCATTTTATAAACTGTGTCTTCGTTGTCGGCTCTGTAGGTTTAGTTGGTTCCGTCGATAGGAAGTCTGGGTTTGTAGAGGTTTGGCTCCTCTCTGTTCTTGAGTCTTAATATCAGTATTACGATGATCTGTTGGTGAGAAACCCTTGGTCGGGTATTTGTCTTCGCGTCTGTTGTCTGCTCTGATAATTAGGTTGCTCGTTGTCAATTTAATGAGGTTGCATATGGTTCTGTGTGTTCTGTTGTCTTTGCGAAAAGGGTCGCTTGACAAATCGAACCCTCCTGTTATCGATTTGTGCCCAAGCGTTACAAACCCTCGGTCGCTTGTAACTGTCTGCTCTCGAAGTTTGACTCGGAATTTATATGTTAATATAAGATCTCTTTTTCAGCAGTGAATCTCTGCTTATATTGGATTATGCTCTGTTCTTGTTTATATGTAAAAGATTCTTTTACACCCGGGAATGCGTAGCTTCTATTTTTGCATATTAAGTATTCATTGATACACGAAATGGTTTACAGTATTCGTTCATTTCTTTTCTGTATTTGTTCAACCATTGAAATGGGTTATGAGGGTTGTCAGTTTATGAAATACCTGTATATATTTTGACGTTGTGTCGGTTCACTTGTCCTTGTGATTGCTCGTGGAACGCTTCCCTGTACTCTCCACTTGTTAGCAGACTCTTTCGGTCTACACTGCTTCCTCGTCTCTGGTCCGTGACTTTTAAATAATGCTTGTATCATTCACTTGTATTCTGCTAGCCACCTCTCTGTTTACTTCCGCGCTTGTTCGTTTCTGTTAGAACATATCATATGACATGGCAACTCTACAGTACTAGTAATTTATCTGGCATTTGATATTACAGTGATAGAAATAAAATAACTTCAGATTTATGTTTACAGTGATGGACAAGAAATAACTTGAAATTTTATTTCTGTTAAAGAAGATGCAAATTCGAAATGCTGTACTTTCTCTCTTTCTCTTTTCGGGGGAAGAACCCCTACAATGATGTCTTTACTCCTCTTTAATACAATGTCCTGAACTGTTCTTGAAAGGAAAACTGTCTTAACAGAAAACCACTGCTTTTTGTCAGTTCTGAAACTAATTCTAACTACTGTAACTTGTAAAGAACTAATTAATTATTTTGTCTTGTTATCAGTTTGCTAAATAACTGCAACAGTGTTTCTCTACAACTCCTAAGTTCTCTCAACCTACAGACAGATAAATAAAATAAACAAAGTAAAAGTAAAGTCACATTTACCGACAAGCCCAACACTTGTCCAGTTAAAATAAACGACAATTTGTTCTGAGTTCTTCGTGAGACTGTCAGCCTTTTAAGTCTCCTCAGAGCTGGATGCTCCTGCATCA